>JAADVW010000674.1:0-18234 GCA_023335875.1 Elongisporangium prolatum | reverse complement strand
GAGGACTTGACGAGCCAGCCGTCAACCAACGAGCATGAGCCCGACGAGTCCGGCAATAGCATGAAGACAGCAAGGGAGCCAGTGTTGTGCGCAATAGGAAGGTACAGTTTCGGTTTGATGCATTTACGGACAAGCTCTTAGCTAAGGAGGTGCTCGCGCACAACTCGTACGACGCCGACTTCCACGCCGTCGGGTCAACGTGGGAGCGCATAGCCGACATACTTCGCGATGGTGTGGATGGCTGCCGCTGTAGAGAGCGCATCGAGCTGGTCGTGAAGGGGCGGAAGCGGCGCGTCGCCGAGCTCGAAAGAGCGAGCGGCTTCGAAGAGACTGTGTTTGACCTGGATGCGATGCTTGACGAGATCATCATGAAAGCTGCGTGTACAGAGGAAAACTCTTGATCTTGCCAATTCCGACGTGTGCATTCCTTGGCAGGCAGGTCAACAAGTCTCCCGGGACGAGATAAACCGTCCCGTCTTTTTACCACTGTACCGGACTGAGTATGCTCCATACAAGCAAGGTGTTAATTTACAAAGGACATACACTTTAGATAGATCATTTCGCCTTCGCTCAACAGTGGGACAAGGTTCAGAGGTACAATGCGCATTCACTAAGGCACACAATCGTCCAACGATAATTACGTAGGCGGCGAAAATTTTAAACTATAGTAACCAACAAAACGTTACAGCAGTACTGGATTTTTCTTAACGTTAGCAGTTTTATAATTTGTGTCCTTTTTGGGTCGGATACAAAGCCTGCGTCCAGTTTAAAGCGTCTGTTTTTTTTTGTAACTTACGTCGGTTTAAAAAAAAACGACAGAAAACGTTCGCTGGTTTTGTGCTCGCTATCAATTGAATACTTCGTATTCAGTTTGTACATAGTCTGCCGATCGATCTTTGCGCATAAAAATAAACCCCTATTGTTTTGCTAATTTAATAATGAATTGCCTGAAACAACAAAGAGTTTGACACCCCTTCTTTCGCACTACGACAGGATATATCCTGTCACCCCCATACTAAGGTCTTCACCCCAATTACACACGTGCTCCGCATGGAATTTCTATGGCTTAACCGCTCTCTTCACATATTATTACAGACGGAGGTAACATCGAACCTAAAATATCCACTTTTAATTTTGTATAAATAGGCAGGCTCAGGAAAACACAAAAATACGACTTGTGAGGGGGAGCCAATCAGAGTAAGGGCCGTCAAAGTCAGTTGTTCAAACGATATTCATAGCTGCAACCGGTAGTCAGTACAACTTGTGGAGTGTGGACGGCCATTGCTCCAACCACCATTTTAAATCCCAACCGCCACTTATCCCGTCATGAAGCGCCATCTCTTGGCTCTAGTAGCCATGGAGGTGGTCGAAGAGGATGACCTCCCGCAGCTCATGAGGGCCAAACCCAAGCCAACCGCCCCACTCAGCCTCGGTGCCTACTTTGGGTTGGCCGCTGTGGCAGACGACGACTGCGTTTTCCTTTTCCGTTTCACGAAAGGAAATCGCAGCCATTGTTGACTGCATTCCGTTGGAGGAGCGGGTGCAGCTCCCTAACGGATATGCGTCCGACAAAGCCACTGCACTCTGTTTGTTCTTGCGGCGCCTGGCTTTCTCTGCGCTCTCCTTCTCCGCCTGGTTCGCGTGGGACGAGTCTTAATACTGCAATTGAAGAGGGCTACGGCTTGAGCAATTATATGATTGCAGCAAACTGTCGATAGCTCAATTTATTTTCAGCGACATACCGGTACCCATTTCGACCGTGGCCGAATGACGTCATACTTTACGCTGACAAATCTGTTCAGCTGCCCCCTGTTCAGTACATCCCTGAGGAGCTGGTAAAACGCGGTTTAAAGCCAGGCCCCAAGCCGAAGCACAAGCGACAACAAACAAAGGTGGTAAGTAGATCTATCTAAGCGCTCTTCGACGAGAATCCAAGTCTGTAGCGCTGGCCTGGATAACAGTTGTTGCTTAGGATTATGGTGAAGCCACCGCAAGACCCTGCTTGATATTGTACATACATTCATTATCACGGTAGTGAGTTTTCCCAAATTTGTAGCTAACGTGAACATATAACGCTTTGAATTGCCTATCACGCGTATACTATACGTATGTTATACATATGCGACGCTTGGTATACACTGGCCGTACTTAGTCATGTGCGTACCTAAGTGTACTCGTCAATGTACTTAATAAGTACATTGGTGTTTTTGCCCTACTAGTCGCCAAAGTCTTAGAAATAAGTACATGTGTACTTATTTAAGGAAATTCCTCCACATGGGGGCGTTTGCGGAGGACTTCATGCGCGATCGTGGTGTGTCCAGCAGTGAGGCAGGACGTGATGGGTGCAATCGAGGCTATCCTATTCCACAACGGCTCATAGCTTGCAAACTTCCCTTCACTACCACAGGACGTTCAGCTGCCATCGACGGGATCTGGCTGGGATGAAAACCAAGGCGGCGACATCTTGGAAGCGGTCAGACCAATGCTCAACAATGAGCAGAGGGCTTTGTATGATGCCCGATCGAGTCTGATGATACACCGGAAGGACTGTCGAAGGTCAAGCTGTTCTTTTTGGATTGACCTGGAGGATCTGGTAAGACGTTCCTGTACTCCACCATCATCGCTCAGTTGAAGGCTTCACGTCGCCACATGCTCGCTACAGCAACGAGTGGGATTACAGCTCTGCTGCTCGATGGTGGGCGCACGATGCACTCAACGTTCAAGGTCCCCATCCTTGCGGTATTGAACTCGACGTACAGCTTCTCGCCAGACTCCAAGGTGGGACGGCAAATCGAGTCAGCCAGCTTGATCATTGTTGACAAAGCGCCCATGATGCATCGCCATGTCTACGAAGCGCTCGATCGATCAATTCGAGACGTTATGAAGCGTGTCGATCCCCGTCGTGACAACGTCCCCTTCGTTGGCAAGACGGTGGTTGTTAGGCGGTGACTTTCGGCAGATGCTACCGGTGATACCGAATGGAATCAGATCAGCGATCGTCGCGGCGTGTGTGAATCGAAGTCGATTGTGGCGCTCCACAAAGGTGTTCAAATTGCGCACCAACGTGTGTGTGTCGGTAGATCAAAAAGCGCGGAGCGACTACCTGCTCGCTGTTGGAGAAGGGCGAGTTGACCCAGACGTTCCCATTCCTACTGGCGTCCGTTGAGTGGAGAGTCTTCAACAGCTCATCAGCCATGTGTACGGTGACTTCAGTGATGCTGCCACAAAGATGACCACAAAAACAATTTTGACACCTCTAAACGAAGACGTCGTGCGCGTGAACGACATGGTCCTCGAAGCTTTCCCATTAGACGTGATGGAGTACCGCAGTGCGGACATCATTTCACCTGGAGAGGTTGACAACGCCTCGCTCTATCCTACAGAGTTTCTCAACACGATCGACGACCCCACAATGTCGCTTCACAGGCTCCGTCTCAAGCTACGATGCACCTTAATACACCGAGAGGCCTGTGCAAAGGGACGCGCCTCCGGGTTGATTTTCTATTTCCCGACCATGTTGCAAGTCACGGTGATCAGCCAGGGAACTTTTTTCGGGGACAAGCACATACTACGTCGAATTTCGCTGTATCCCTCACAGTCTCGGCTTCCGTTCCGGTTCAAACGTCTCCAGTTTCCTGTGAGATTAGCTTTTGCCATGACCATAAACAAAGCACAGGGGCAAACGCTTGATTTGGTCGGGTTCTATCTACCGAATCAGCTCGCCGCCCATGGATTGCTTTACGTCACGCTCTCGCAAACTCGAGCTGGCACATGGCATCGTCTACTGCGACTGCCCAAGAAACAACTCACCGTCATCAACGTGGGCAACTGTAAGGTCTTCGGCTCTGGTGCTGCTCATTCGTGAACTGTACGGAACCCATAAACAACATTTAAACTGCAAGTTCTGCTAATAGAAGTCGACTGTTTTTGGTGAGCAAAGCGAGCGGTACTGGACAGAGGAAGTATGACAAAGACAGATGCTTCATGAACCTAAGGCGAAAAGTGAGCGATCGTGAATTGGTAGCTGTGATATTAGGACATTCTCAAAAACTTCGTAGGGCAATCTAGACCTTTGGCTGCTGGAAGGGTCCTCCGCCGACGCCCGCATCGACGCTGGGCAAATCAGCATCGCTGTGCGCTACAAGACTCGTAGCACCACCGGCAGCAGCACTCGAGGACGGCGAGGCTGAGGATTCCTCAAATCGTCCACGGTACGCCCAGAGGCCGAGAGCAGGATTGGATATGTAGAAGAACCGCTCATTGTCCTTGGAGATATTCCAGCCGTCACGAAGTGTCTCGATCGGGTACTTGGCTTGCATAGTGGCCAGATCCGCGTATTTGTACCCAACGCCCTCGATCTCTTCCTTTGTGAGCCCACCCGTGCAGTAAGTCACGTTGAATCGCCCTTCTGATGACCCGTGGATCAAATGCGCGACCGCACTGAGGTTCTTCATTAGGTCGCGGTTGGCTTCTAAATGCGCCAAAACCTCCTATTTAGCCACAGAAATCAGCACGTACTCAGCAGAGTCCCATTCCCAGCCACAAGGCTCACTTACTGGTGTCGTACGATAGCCGTACTTGCGAATCAGCGCGTCGATCTGCTTGTCTTCGCCAAAATGCTCCACGCCAGGTGCCAATACGATGAGCTGTCCTCCATCTGCGATCGCCATACGTGTGCGGTAGATACTCTTGTTGCCGAGCCATGTGGACTTGAACTCCTCTGGGTCCAAGTACACCACGACTTTGTCCAGCGGCGCGTCCAGCAGCTCAAAGTTCACCTCGAGAGACAACTCGGCGGCCTTGAGGAAGCACTCTTCGTCGTCTCCGATGAATACGCCTCGTGTCACCAGATCGCCATCCGGGCTATCATCAAAACAGCAGCTCAGTGTCTACCAATCCCTTTACACTGACAGCAATTCGTCATCAGCTCGTACCCGCGGCCAACAACGGTCTGGATGTACAGGATCGGCAGCTTGCTCAGGAAATGGGTCGATGCGTAGTTGAGCACGCGACGCAGCGGATTGTTGGCGCGGCCCATCATGCGCTCCATGCCGTAGACGGCTCCGATAAAGTGCGAAAAGTTGATGGCCTCGCTGCCGCCAGTGCCCACAAACAGGTTCTTGTTGAAGTTGGCCATGCCCATGACCTCGTGCGGCACCACTTGGCCGATGGACAGGATCAGATCGTGACCGCCAGTCCAGAGCTGCATCTCATGAGTCAATAAGCCGTAAACCCACAGATAGACCAATACGAAAGCCAAACGTACAAGCGTGTTGAGCTGCGCAGGCCAAGGCTCGTTCACTTTGCCGTCGCTGGCTTCCTGCACAAGCTCTGCTGGCACATGGCCGATCGTGACGACGTCGTTTCTACCACCAGAGCATTAGATATCCTCTCCGATGCCATTCCTGCAGCCACAGGTCGGACTCACCTCCAGTCGTGCACGCAGAAGAGATCTTGCGGAATGGAGCCGAACATCTATCGCCATTCAGCTGTATGAGTCCATGCAAGTGCAATGCAATGCAGCCATTGTGGATGCTCATACCTTGCTGATCTCCTCCTCTGTCATGGGAGCGTGCGTACCGAGCGCAGGGAGCACATCCGTCACACTCTCCTGCAGGTACTCGTATGCAAACTGCGAGATAACGCCGGCCTTGCTGTAACATTCAGCGACGAGCCGTCAGTCCATAGTCCACCAAGCAACTGGTGGCATCCATCCGTACGAGTGGTAGCGCGTAAAGTCCGGCGGGACAAGCGCGACGTGTTGATGCTTGACGCCGGCTCGCTTGGCGACCTCCACCTGCTTCAGCGCGTCCTGCACGATCACGCGCAGCTCGTCGTCCGAGATTGTAGCAGAGGGCGACCCGTGGGCCGCATACAGAACCATCTTGCTTTGTAATTGCGATAATGAATCCAAACACTGGAGGCACTTAGGATTGACAGACGACATTCGGCTCACATGCATAAAGTTTACCAGGGAACAAACACTGTCATCACTGATGACTCCGTGACATATCATTTTTGAGAGAGAAACAAAATGATGACGCTGCGGCATGTCCCGTGCGACAATGGAAACAAGGGACCACTGAGCTCGACGTGAGTTATGTGCTCCACATGAAGCCAGGCCACCACCCCCCTTCCATCTCGCAGTCGTCAGACCAAAGCAATGATGATGAAGGGACTTTTGCGGTTCCTGGCGCTCGCTATACTGGCGCTGGCAACCAAGCCCAGCAGCAGGTATGCGCAGCACTGACTATTTGCATCTCATAGTATCGGCTCAAGCTATCCGTCTGGGAGAATTCGTCTTTGATATATGACTCATTCCGTGCGCTTGCGTGTGGCAGTGACGCATATGAGATCAAGGGCACGATGTATCCGTCCGGTGTGGAGAAGGTCGCGCCTTTCAAGATTCTGTTAAATGGAGGCGAGCAGATCGCCTACGCACGCATCGACGGCTCGTTCGTGTTCCGCGATGTCGCGCCCGGTCGCTACGTGATCGACATTCCGTCTGAGGTCTACCTCTTCAGCCAGGTGCTGTGCCTACTTACCGGCTATCCATTGCACAGAGCAGCTCTAACTTACTGGTCTACGTGACTGCAATCAGTTCAAGATCGATGTCGCGGAGGACGGCTTCGTGCGCGCGCTCGAGTACAAGTACCCGGGTACGTCATTCGCTGCAACTGAGTTTGTGCCAATCATTGAGCTCATGGCGTATATGCGCTTCAGGTGCCGCCAAGATGCGCGCCGACTACCCTCTGGCCGTGGAGCCTGTGACGGAGCTGTCGTACTTTGAGCAGCGCGAGAAGTTCAATCTCTTTGGCCTGATCTTCAGTCCGTCCTTCCTCACGATCGTTCTTCCCATCGGACTCATCTACATCCTGCCCAAGCTCTCCGAGAGCATGATGGGTGCGTCATAGGCTCTGTATTGCTGCTGTTGTGAGTGGATTGACGGCTCATGTGTGATTTCGTGCATGGAAAACAGACCCCGAAGAGTTTAAGAAGGCCCAGGAAGAGATGGGAACGCAGGACCCAGCCGCGCTCATCTCGGGTATCTTTGGTGGCGGCGCTCCGGCCAAGGCGGACGATAGCGATGACGATTAAATAGGATATGGATGTTGCATTGTTCCATGTGCGACCTGTCCTTTATCTCCTTTCAGTGGCTAATATTCTTCGTTCCTGTGGTTTCAAATTCACAAGATCCAAGACTATTAAGCATCCGATACGATCGACACCCTAGTACAGGTCTTTCACTGACGAATTAAGACGTTAGCTTTGATACATCATCGACTTGGAATTTCATTAGAATTGACAGATTCGCGGCGCCGGTAGGACGAAATATACTACTGTAGAATTTGCTCTATGGACTTCGAGTGAGGGCAAGGAATCGTTGTGTTGCGGTTGAGACTTGGAGTTGCTGTCAAGTTCAGCTCGACCTACTCACTGCCAATGAGCCGAAATCAAAATGAGTTAGTACTTCCTTTATCAAGAAGCAAGAAGTCCCAAATCGAACCGCGAATCTCAATAATGATGACTACTGTTTTTTTGCTAGAACTTCAGGCCAGGTGACCGAGATATCCGCAAATGCCGGAAGACACGTTATGAAGTCAACGCTCTTCTAACTCGAGAATTTATCAGAATAACGTCTCAATTCCACATGTGAGAGTTGACTGAGAGTCCTTCTCTGTGGCTTCATATACTCTACTAACCGGCTGAAGCACACAGCATCAACGTTTTCTAGGAAGACAGCGATTTCTGAGTTGCATCGTGAACAAAGTGGAAATAGCGCTCGTCGTTGATGCCAACATAAGATATTTTGGATATCATTTTGACATCTCTGGCAAACCTTACAACTGGTCTGGCGTGATGGGATGTGGGAGTGGAATAATGGACTTCTTGTCCACGTCTCGAGGCAGCGCCTTCCTCATATCTACAGACATAAAATTCCCATCAGTCGAGTGGTCACACTGAGCCAGACGCTATTAACACAAGGTCTTACCAAATGCATCCTCGCCGTCATTTGCACTGGAATAATACCCCAAGACGCGCCGATAGACTGAATAGCCTAACTTCTCGTACATCCCGATGGCCACGGAGTTGGACACGCGCACAAACAGATCCACAAAGTAGCCGTCGTATCTAGACACCAATAAATATCAGTCACCCACAAGACAAGAGCCACAACAGCCAACGTACAGCTCCTCCGATACGTTCTCCAGGTAGTCCATGAGGTTCTTAGCTAGTCCAAGACGACGAAACTCCGGCGCAACCGTCACAGCCGTGACATGGCCGTGCCAGTTCTCCTCCAGTCCTTCGGCTTTGCCCATGACTACCGACCAACAGAGTGCATTGTGAGTCATAGTAACCTCACTAGTGCGATACAGAGACGTACTATAGCCCATGATGGTCTGGTTCGGGTCCTCCTGCACGAGGAAGTAGTCCGGCCACTTGGACAGATACTGCAAGTAGAACGACATGTTGTACTGCACCGTTCATTAGCGCATAGCCAAACGCCGATACACAGCCACAGCACGCAGAAAAGACGCGCTACGCACCGTCTCCGTGAGTACGTCCAGGTTCACGCTGTTGAAGCGGAAGAGGTCATCGCAGCGGAACTTGCGCGTTGACGTCATGGCGCTCGTTCTGGATCACAGGAAAATGAGCTCCCGCAGGATAATGACATCGTCCATATGTCACTATCGAGAGGTTGGGGTGAACTGAACCCATGTCTAGAAATAGGCTCCTTATCTCGCAATGCGACAGCCTCGAGCAAAGCTCGTGTTGCTCAAGCATCTCCTGCTGCTGCTGGATGCGATCTTGGTTCTCTATTGCGCCACTGCCGCTGTGTTGATCGTTCGGCACGCATGCCAGCCCGCATGCCAGCAGCTGACACCGCTGCAGCTCTGCCAACTCAGCTTCCATGTGTTCGTGTCCGTCATGGCATTCGTGGGCTCCTGCTGCGTCGCTCTCGAGAGCGTTCGTCTCGCAAGACTCAATCAATTGGCCATAGTCTTCTTTTCGATGGTCTACTTCGCCTTTGGTGTCCGGTACAGCATCACGTCAGACGGAATGCTGCTTGGCATTCTCATCTGCCTCACAGGCGCGGTCGTGTTCATGCTCGGGGTCGGCTCTTCTGTGCTGTACGACCGAGAGCTCAGGCAGAGTCGCATTGTCATGAGCACCAACGTGGAACTGGAGTTTGTGGTCGTGACTTTAGTCAGTTCAACTCCAGCTCCTAGAATGACTCGGACTGCGTGGTAGCCACCTCACGCCTCAAGTCGGTTTAGTCGACAGCTACAAGTCATCATTCAACGATGGCCGATGAATATGCCGAAGATGAACTGCACTCAGCGCTGGAGCTCTTCTCGCTGCTGCACGCCAGACCGCTGCAGGAGGGAGTGGAGAGACGACCGTCACGCATCCAGGGCGCCGGCAGCGGTCTGTTTGCCACGCGAGCGCACGCAAAGGGAGCCGTGGTCTGCGAGTACATGGGCATCATCTGGCCCAACACCGTCGCCTGGAAGCGCCCAGACAAGTCATACCTGATGAGGCTGGGCGATGGCAAGTACGTTGATGCACTGTACTCGTACAACGTGCTGGCTAGGTACATTAACGACTGCCGCGGTCGTAATGGCGGTTACAATGTCGTGTTCGAGAAGCGACCGCACGAAGACAAGGCGCTGGTGATCGCGATGCGCGACATCGCTGCTGATGAAGAGCTGTATGTGGATTACGGCCGATTCTACTGGATCGCATACAACCTTATGCATCCGGATAGCCCCGTGCGATAGAGACAGTAAGAGGATTGAGTAATAAACAGCGTGCATTGATGGCTTAATATTCCCGCAAGGACGCGGAAATGGCTGCTGCCACATCGGCATCCGTGTTCTCCAGCGATAGATTGGCTCCCTGCAGCAAGAGAGACCATGAATGAACAGCGACTACTTTCGCATGAGCATACGCTTCTTACCTGGTGAGCGAGTTCAGCGTCGGCGTCTTCGTCGATGCCGTTGCTGAGTTTGTGATCAGCCTGCTTCATGGCCGCGATCTCTGCCGCCGCGATCTCTAGAAACACGCGCTCACGGCTGAAGTCGTAGTCGAATACGGGCTGGAAGCATACACAGAGAGCGTTAAAGATTTAAAGACGCGTCGTTCTTGGCAGGACGCACTCGCTCCTGCAGGTTCTCGTTCAGCGTGGGGGGAACTGGAGCCGTGATAAAGGACGTGTTAAACACCACTTGAGTGAACTATCGTAAGCAGCATAGTCAGCGTCGTTCTATAGCTCATGACCAAATGAAACACGCACCTGCAGGATCTGGCGCTGGCTCGAGGCACTGACAGGAGACGACGCCATGGCTGGATCAATTGTCTGCTTCTGTTCTTTGTATTAAAGCTGATTCCCTCTTGAAGTAGATACAAGAAATCCCCTGCAGCATCTTATACTGGACAACCATGGCTTTTATTTCATGCGAATAATATCTCATTAACTGACTACGTAGTACGAAGCATACTGCATCAATGCAGCTCTTGAGTTCTTACAATGCTGTGAGTAATTTCCCATGGCATTAAAAGACCTTCACGAGACGTGAATTCTGCGGCCTTGGCTTCACTTCTATCGGCGCTTGACGCCTCTCAAATCCAGAGTCTGCACAGCGGCAACAGACTTGTTGCTATTCCAGGGCCAACCGACGCCCATGCGACCTTTAATGTCGTCCTGCGTGTCTTTCTCTTCTTCATTGACTTGAGTGTCTTCGGCGGCTGCATCCATCCAAGTCTCGGCCGGTCTCCGCACGCCATTCGATTGCGCTGCCGCCGCAGCAGCATTCTCTGCCACGCGCTGGCGTGCGACCGCCGTGTCTACCAGGTCCTCTACCATTTTGAGCTGCTCGCGGGCCTGACGCAGCAACACGCCGCTCACTTTCTTCTCGTCGCTCACGTCGCGGTACATCTCAAAGCCTGCGCGGATTTGCGCGCGTACATCATTGCGCACATCGCTCTCCAGTGGACTGGTCATGCGCAGGAACTCCCGGTACTGCGACAGCACGCGTGAGCGGTTGAGGAAGTACTGCAGCGACTTGGCGTCGTCCGCCAGCCGCTTGCGGTTGGCCATTTTGCCAAAGTGATCACACTTTTTGCAATACCGGTACTGTACCATTTTTAAACGGTATACGTAACTATGCAAGTTGAAATAGTGTGGTCCACAATAATAAATTTGAGATCGACTCCATGTCCTAGAATAGTGTGGTGCTGGCGGTAACAGCTGCAAAGAAAGGGCCAGAGCATTTTCTGTCGCTTGGCACATTTCCGAATGGCCAAGAACAGGCAGCAGAGCGCGCTGGCGCTGGCGATTGCAGCGCTGGACGCCAACCAGAGCCCCCACAGGCAGCTCGAGGCTGAAGCTTGTGATCTGGCGATCCCAGTGCTGTTTGAATTGTCTTCGGAGGGCTACGAGAGCGACCTCAATGGCGACGGGAAGAAGCCCATGGCGATACGAATCGACGACGGTCTTCACGACGCTGCGAAGACGCTCCAGCCCATGCAGGATTTTCAGGCAGATGAGGCTGAAGCAGATGAAGCAGAGCCTGTGGAAGAGAAAGCGCCGTCGCCCGCATCACCGACGTCCTTTGTCGGGCGCCTGATGCGTGGCGTGAGTCTGAAGCGCGAGCTCAATGCGCAGATTGCGAGATTGCAACAAGAGATGAAGCAGCGCCAGCAGCTTGTGGAGAAGTACCAGGAAGAAGTCATTGCCCCTGCCAAGCAGGTGCTGGAGCGAGACGCACTGGAGCTACGTCATGTGCATGCCTCGCTGGTGGATGAGATGAAAGCCACGCTCGTGCGCATGGCGGAAGAAGGCGAGTCGCGCGAACGGATCGATCGCTATCGCTCTCTCCAATTGCTCAAGCTGCAGAGGAATCGGATCCTGCAATCGCGAGTAGAATTGCACCAGAACATCCTACAGACACGCTGTGAAGAGTGCGACTGGATGAGCATGGCCATTGGCTCCGCCTACCAGCAGGAGATCTCGACTCTGCTCACACCGAGCTCGTCTGTAGCAGCTTTGCAACAGGCGCAGGCTGACGAGAGTGAGCGAAAGGCGATCGCCAAGGTCGCGATTGAAGCCGACGATCCGTTCTTTGCCAGCGCTGAGACGCTGTTCCAGACCCATTCGGAGAGCAAGCAGCTCCAGCTCCAGTTGGATTCGGTGGAGCAACTGATTGAAAAGACACAAGCACGATTTGAAAACAGCGAGCAGCAGTCGTTAGCTGTGCTGAGTCCGACTCAGACTCCACGATCAATCCAGAAACAATCATCAAGCCAACGAGCCCATACGATGCAGGGCATTCTCGCTAGCGTTGTATCTGCGAGTAGGAGAGCATTGACGATGGCTGTCGGTTCCAGACGTGTACATGGGTGCAGAAGACCGAGGAGTCATGCTTTCCAGGACGCGTTGAATGCATTCCAGAGACTCGCGTCGGATAAACGAACTCGAACCGGAAGACTCATGGCTGCGTTTGGACGGAAATTAGCGGAAGATGCTCGATCCCACGTCCAGCTTTCCATTGAACAGCGTGTTGGAGACACAGCAGAATTTGGTGAGAGTGGTGGCAGTTCCAGTGATTTTTATCTGCCCAGCGCAGATTTTGTGCTTTTGCAGGCTGCCAACAGTCCTTGCGCAGATATTGGGAAGCGCGTACTCGATATTGTGCTTGATCAACTAGGCGATGCATTTGTGTCGCCAACAGATGCAGTCAATCTCAAGATGCTTCCACCACCAGTCAGTATCGTCGCATTTGCTCGATTCATGAAGAAGACCATCGTTGCGGAGTACGCACTCGATCAATTTCAAAACGAGACAACACCGCCCAAGATAGGAACAGAGAAGCTGAAGCCCATCGATGTCAAGACCCAAAAGGCGGCATTGGAAGCATGTGTGCACTATTTTGTGTTCAGCCAGTTGGCCAATATCGGCTTTGCTTACGCTTTTAGCGGGTATCTGACAATGGACGTGAACCGGAAAATCGACGAAGTCGGGGTTGTGACGCCTTTGCTGCAGACTTGGCACTGGAAGCATTCAAAGCGAGCGATCCAGCATATCCCGCTGGCCCAACTGGCGTTTCCATCAGGTGCTTTGAAACGTGTTGAGTCGGCTGTCCGGTCGCCTCAAGACGAATCGAATGGACTCTTACAACAATCGCTTCAGGCTTTTTGCGCTATTGAAAGCGAGACAACGCCTTTAGGAGTGGTGAATCGCGTTATGGGAGCTTTTAAAGTGCTCCATGAAGAGTTATTCGATCTGTTGCAGATGCCAAACCGACAGCAAAACAATCAATCCGCTGGCTCATTTTTGAATGCCGACGTGCTGATTCCGTCGCTCGTACTAATGATGAGTCGACTTGAGCACGAAAGCGATCTTGATCACCTTTGGCGACAAGTGAGTTTAGTCAAAGCATTTCAACGGCCTCTACTAATCGAAGACGGAGAGGAAGCGTATTACCTCACGTGCTTGTTGGCTGCAATGGAATTTGTCCAAACGTATAATCCGGATCCCTCTCTCCAACAGCCGCTGTCTATCGCTAGAAAAGAGTGCAGCGAGTGTTGTGCGCTCGCTGCACGACTGAAAGTAAGCGGATCCAAGTCGAAGGCATCCAAAGCATCGACTGCATTGCCTGCTCTTATGTCTGATGAAGAGGCTGTGCGTCAATTGTCAGCGTGGATCTCAGGTCATGCGTCTGTCGAAAGCGCGTCATGCAGAAGCGGCTCAGAATTCGAGCGGTGGGTGTACACTGCGAGATGAGTGATTTTACATCTAGCCGATATCTATTTATCACGATCCGATTTTAATCAAAGCAGAATGAATAAGAAAGGAGAGTAGAAAGTCTGGATTTGCAAAGCGTATATTCAAATGTAAGTTTGCGAGTCATAGGCTTGCATTATCCTGTGATGACACGCACTCCAAGCATTGATACTCGATGCACAGCCTTGTCACCTGGTTGGGCAATGAAAATCATATTAATAGGCACACTCATGTGCTCTGAAATCCAAAGAACCATTGCAGGTTCAAATTGTCCTTGGACGCTCACAAAATCAATCTTGAGTTTCGGATAAATGTGGTCAAACAGAGCAACAATATTTTCAAACTCCTTGATAACGCCCTGACGCTGTCCAGCTTCACCTCCGTCGTCTCCCGTGTTAGAGACATGCACGATACGTAAGTTCTGGGTTTGCTCGTTGCGACGCACATACAGGATCGCCTTGTTGATAATGGTCATGTCTGGGTGCTTGCAAAAGTAAATGATCGGTGGTAGTTTGATGTTAAGAATTGCTTTCGTAATTGTGCGTCCACCCCGAGCTCCGGTACGCACGTGATCAAAGTCACGAGCAGAAGGAACTGATAGCCCTTCGTATTGAATATTGTCCAGGTCTATGGTTGGTGTCATTGCAGGTGAGTCCTGTGAATCGAGGCGACGCGACGGCAACAAGCGCTTCATGATAACCAGCAAAACTTGCAAAATTTGCACACGCTCCATCATGACCACCATGATCGAAGCCACAATAATCAGGTAAATTGCGAAATACATGAGAATTGACGGATCACCAAGTAGGTTTCCTAAGATACCGGTAATCACCATGAGGAATCCCATAATGCACGTCCACCACGGCGCAGAGACATCGCGTGGTATCTCCTCTCGTTTGGCCTTTAAAGCCATACATCCAAACGCAAACAGGGACATCAAGCCCAAAAATGCGTATGTGTACACTCCAGCCAAAGTCGTAGTATCGGCATTCAGAATAAGCACGAGGCTTGAGGCCAATATAAAGTAAGTCAAGATAATGTTGTGGTTCGTCTTGCGCCATGAATTCTGTTTCATGAGGAATGCTGGAAGTACTTGATCACATGAAAGACGACGTACAAGTCCAGTTATTCCAACGTACGACGTCAGAACAGCTCCTGAGAGCACGATAAAGGCATCAATTGAAACCCAAACTTCAAGCCAGTGGCCACCGGTGATGCGACCCATTTCCGCGAGCAATGTGTTTTGCTTCGCGATCATTTCGCTAACAGGAAGGACCCCGAGGGCCAGAATAGCCAAAACCGCATTAAAAAAGGTTGAGAATCCCCACATGTTGCGCAGAGTCATACGGAACACGCCGGGCTTCTGGTCTTCAACAAACTGTGCAGAGCTCTCGAAGCCAGTGATTCCCAACAGCGATGCTGCAAATCCAAAAAATATCGCAGTAAATAAATTCGAATGGATCGTCGAGCCTGCGAAATCAATATCTGGCAGCTTCGAGTGCATATTGTCACTGAAAATGGACGTATGCTGCACAAAGTAGATGAAGCAGCTTACAACCAGCATCGAAAGCGTGATCACATGCAGCACGAAGATCACAAGTGCGACGCCAGCGCTCTCCGCCATGCCGATGACGTTAAGAACAGCGAAAATGAAAAGCAATCCAATTGTCCACGGCACCGTTTCCATATGCACTTGCGTGCCCAAATAGCTCACAGCTGAAGTGGCCGAGACCACACCAGTGGCCATGTACGAGATGATTCCAAGAGCTGCACCGAACGCAGCGACGCGCTTGGACGTGGTGTTCAGTAGCACGTTGTACGATCCACCGTTGAGAGGGATAGCAGTCACGACTTCCTCGTAGATGAAGCGGAAGAAATAGAGCACGACCGAGACCAGGATCAGTGGAATAGGCATGACTTTCCCGGCCTTGACCACCACAATGCCAGACGAATACAGCACACTTGATAGAATGTCATTGCCACAGATGGCTGTGGACATCCACTGGCCCAGCTTGTGCTTCTCAGTCTCATGGGCCTTGCGGATCTCGTTCAGCTCGTCTTCCGGCACGGCAACTTCGAGTGCTGCACCCATGCCCGGATACGTCCACACGGGGCCACGCGGTGCTCCATCCTCCGTTACCTGCACCTGCAGCGTTCTCTTGTGCAGACCCAATGCATGCGCCATGGCAAAATGGAGAATGACGCTCCCCTAATGCGCGCACTGGGAGGGGTGAAATCTCATCTGAGCATACTGAATCCAAGTGAACCGAATGAAACCACTTATCGTACCGTCCGCCGCCCTTTCATGGGCTGAGTGAATCCAACTAAATCAGTACCACGCATTGCCTGGCTGTCCAGTACGGTACAGTAGTACAGTATAGGCAGCATTGTAGCCAATTACAGTACAACAAATTTTTACTTAAATGATCCAATCATATCTTCTTACAGGTCATGATTTTACCCTATAGTTTTGTACTGAAATAAACCCGTTATAAAGTTGTACCATGGGCTTGCAATATACTAGCTAATACCGGTACCAGCATGGGAATTGCAATTTTTGAACCTGGTTCATCAAGAAAAACTTATGGGAATACCATTCAAAACACAACACCAGGTAATTTTGCCATCCCATCCCTAGAGTAACATACTTGAGCAAAGGCAAACTGTACTTGGACAGTTACCCATCGAACACGTTGCAAGTGTGAAACTCAACTGAGCCAGGCGCCGGTGATAGAGACAAGCATCTCTCCTCCAGTCGCTTCAGTTCTCTTGACCTCATAATTCATCTGTCAATGTTATTATATCATATTACTGGACTATGTTATGTCTAAGCCGTGATCACGCGGATGCCCGAGGTCGCGACCTTGTGCGCGTAGAAGTTTCCGGGCTGCTTGATGAACATCATGCTCTTGGGGATCTTGGTGGTCTCTGAGATCCACTGCACGAGCGCAGGCGTGAACTCGCCCTGGATCGACACAAAGTCGATGCGTAGCTTGGGGTACACGTGGTCAAAGAGTGCAGCCATCTGCTCGAACTCGGCCAGCACGGCGGCATCGGCCTCTTCATCGCCATAGACATGCACGAAGCGCAGATTGTGGGTCTGTTCATTGCGACGCACGTACACGACCGCCTTGTTGAGGATCGTGAGGTCCGGTGTCTTGCAGAAGAAGATCACGGGCGCGTCGTGGATCTTGATGATCGCACGAGCGATGGTCTGGCCACCACGCGCTCCCGTGTGGACGCTGGGTGCGTCAAAGTCTCCTGACAGCTTGATGCTTCTGGACGGCGCCGCCTTCTTCATCACGCCTAGCATCGCATTGAGAATCGTAGCGCGTTCCAGCATCACAAAGACCACAAAGCCGACCACGATGAAGTAGAGCGCAAAGTAGATCAGCACCTTGGGGTTACCGAGCAGGTTGGCAAAGATGGCAATGATGACCATGATGAGACCGAAGATCGTAATGATCCACGGAGAATGAACGTCACGCGGGATCTCCGAGCGCTTGGCCTTGAGCAGCATGCAGCCGCATGCGAACATGGACATGAGCAGCAGGAACGCGTAGGTATACACGCCACTGAGCGTCGTGATGTCGGCGTCCATGATGATCACGAGACTGGACGCCAGCAGGAAGAACGGGATGATGATGAAGTGGTTGGTGCCACGCCACTTGTTGGTGATCAGCAGGAATCCAGGAAGAACGCGGTCACTCGCCAGACGGCGAACCAGACCAGTAATACCCACGTACGTGGTCAAAACAGCACCAGCAAGTACAATTAACGCGTCGATGCAGATCCACGTCTTGAGCCATTGACCAGCAGCCACCAGAGCTGTTTGGGCGAGCAGAGCATCGGCGTTAGCGTAGATACCGTCAGCGCCTTCGAGAGGAAGAACGAAGAGGATCAGCATGCCCAGAGCGAAATTGAAGAAGCACGAGAAGCCCCACATGTTGCGCAGCGTCTTGCGGAAGACACCAGGCGCCTGCTCCTCCACGTACTGGGCTGATGACTCGAAGCCAGTGATACCAAGCATAGAGGCACCAAAGCCAAAGAAAATGGCTGTGAACACGTTGCCGTCAAGCATATTGCCGAGGTAGTCGACGCTCGGGTAATCGGTCTTCATGTTGTCACGGAACACGTGCGTGTTCTGCACAGCGTAGGTGAAGGACGCGACCACGAGGATTCCAAGCACGAGCACGTGGTGGAAGAAGATCACGAACGCCACGCGAGCACTGTCGGTGATGCCCATGAGCGCAAGCAGCGCAAAGGCACCAAGCAAGGCGACGGTGCAGCCGACGGTCGGAACGTCCACGATGTTGCCAAGGTATAATACGCCTGAGGTGGCGGAGACCACACCTGTCGCCATGTACGAGATAATGCCGAGCGTCGCAGCGATGGAGGCCGTCCGCTTGGACGTCGTGTTGAGCAGCACGTTGTAGGAGCCTCCG
>JAADVW010000673.1:0-18271 GCA_023335875.1 Elongisporangium prolatum | reverse complement strand
CAACGAGGCCTTCGCTGCTGTTGCCTGTCCGCCACGCCACCGCCTGCTGGCGTCCGACACGAGCTGCTCGACCAAGATCTGTTCAGCCAAGTCAGGGGCGGACACGTCTGCATTGACTTACTCGTGCCAGATCACGTGCAATCACGTATCGACCGACGACGAGAAGCTGTGCTCCAAATACTGCGAGTGTGAGGACGCCACGGTGGCTGGTCACGCGTGCTGGATGCTGTGTGTCGCTGATCTGTCGTCTTCCAGCTGTTCCGGCACGCAAGCCTGCAACAATGCCTATACGCTGGACACGCTGGCTATGACGTGCTCGAGCAACTCTTCGTCTGCGACCACAACGCCCACATCCTCTACAAGCACGCCAACCACGGCCTTGCCCGCCACTAGCACTCCCATAACGACTGCACCTGCCACTAGCACTCCCACAACGACTGCACCTGCCACTAGCACTCCAACCACGACCACAGCGGTCAGCGCAACAAGCAGTAGCAGCAGCGGCATGGACGAAGATGTCGGTGCCTCTTCTGCATCGAGCGCTATCTCAAGTCTGGTAGTCAGTGATGCTAGTGCTGGCTGGGTCGACAGCGTCAGTTCGAGCGACTCGAAGGCCGCAAGCTCGGCAGACGAGGACACCGTCCTCGAAGTGCAGAGCAGTTCTGATAGCGGAACCACAAAGGACGATCCAAGTAGCAGCGGAAGCGGAAGCGCCAAGAAGGTAAATAAATCTGCCAGCGGTAACAGCGCCACTTCGGCTGCGCTGAGAGCCATGACGCTGCCCAAGTGGACGGCTGTTGTGTGCGTTGCCATGGCTGCAGTGGCAGCATTTTAGAACATCGATGGTGATTGGTTGAAAATGCCCAATTTGGTGATTTAACGTAATACAGTACCTTACTTTGATACAGCGCTTTATTCAGGTTAGATAGAGTGCTAATCTACTAATTCTACTCGAGTTGCAATTGAGTACTTCTATTACTGTACTAGTTAAACTTTAGTAGGTTGAGCAACTCGCACACTTCTTGGTAACTTAGTGAAAGGAATAGTTTATTCTACTACTGTATATAGGAAAGATATGCACAGCTACAGTCATACTCATCTCTTATAACTTCATGGACCGTGTTTCAGCTTGCAACTCAGCGTCAGGGAACGTTTGCGAGCGTAGCAACGCCTCCGACCGCGACTGACCGACAGGGTACACAATATCGTTTTCCATCAGGTTCGCAAGCAACTCATCAGTTGCAGCCTCGTCCATGCTGGCCAACTGGTTACTCGTTTGGCGCAGGTAAGCTGTGGCTGGGGCCGAGTCGTCGCTCTCAAAAGATTCCATGATGGCTCCTGCGCTAAGAACGTGGCCGCGAGCAATGACACCTTGACTGAACCCGTGTTGCGAGTTTTTGTGCTGCATCGTTTGTGCACGAGCGATACGATTCTGCTGTTGTTGCATCAATTGTTCTTCCATTGCTTGGGCTTCCGTGATGCGTCGAACCTGCTCGATTTCGTCCAGTCGGTCTTGAATGCGACGCTGCTCTCGTTTTTCAGTCTTTAGCTGAATGGCGCCGTGCTTCGTACTTGCGCAAAATAGGAACAACACGGCAGTCATCGCAGCACACAAGCCCATGAAGATGAAATAAGCCATGCCAAACGAAGGCAGCCAGTAGTACATCAGCGCCTGCACAGCATAGTTCATACCCAGAGACAGACCGAAGAACAATGGGCCGACTCTGGCAGGAAACATCTCCAGTGGACTGAGCATGGCGACGCCCATTAGGCTCAATCCGGCAAAGATGTGCACGAAGAATACCAGCGCTTTGACGAAAGTGCCTTGACTTCCGCTCAACCCACCAATGATGGCGCACAGGAGAGACAGAACGGCGAGAAACGGAAGGAATTCCTTCAGAATGGTTTTGCGGCGGACATTATCAATCAGGAAGATAGCAAATCCAATACCAATAGAGGTAGCAAGACCATAATGCATCATCCAAGGAGAAGATGCACCATTAGTGGTCGATGACCCTGTCAATTCCACCCGCAGCAACAACGTGTTTGACATCAGAAGTCCAAGCATACCTTGCAGAGTGCACACAAAAACCGCTCGGAAAGCGTAATTTTGACCAATGGGCGATTGGGATAGTTCGTTGTTTATTCCCGTCATATCCCACGACACGTTTTGGCGACGACGCAACCGGATCAAAACATCCTTGGCCTGCTCATCGTATTTGCGACTCATCAACCAGACAGGACTTTCTGGAATAAACCACAATGCAAGTACGAAGGCCAAAATCAAAGGCCCGCACACATACAAAGGAACTGCACGCCAATAGTTGTCGCTGAAATTGGTCGATGTGGTTGATGAATCACTGCTTCTTTCCAGCAGCGATTGAACGAAATAACCTAGTGAGGTTCCCAGCAAGAATAGTGCGATACTTTTACCCTTCCAGCCCTTGGTGCAGATTTCAACGCTGTACAGGAGATAATTCATAAGCAACATCACGCTGCCAGCCGACTCAATGCAGCATGTGATTCGAATCGCCACAGAATCCGTGAAGAAATTTAGTACAAGACTGAGCATCATCAACGAGCATCCCAAGAGCATATTTCCGCGCCGTCCAACCCATCGAGATAAAATCAAGCTGATGCTGATACCGATGATGCTGGCACATGCACAAAGCACTTTTAGTTGAGAAGTAGCGTACACTTTGTCTGCCGCATAGTAGAAGAACGAACGGTTAATGAAATAATCACTTGGGTCGTTGATGTACCCGAGACTAGCCACAAAGCTGGAAATAAATCCGAACAAAAACCCACTCAGGAGACCGAGCAGAATGCAAAGCGAAGCTGCAACTTCAGAGCCAGAACTGAGCGCACGAGAGAAACCTCCGTTGTACATCATGCGTGTCTGCAGAATGCGCATGAATGGAAGGAACGAAAGAGCGAGTAATGGGATGACCAAGAACACACCAACCAGCATGTCAAACAGAAAGCCCAAAGTCGTAATTGGAGTCCACATAGCAACGGAAAGTCCTAACATGCCATGGCAAGCCACGGCATACTGGAGAATGGTGTTCAGACCCAGAAATATGCAAACTGAAATTGTGATAGATTTCACAAATGTCCAGCCAATGACTAGGCCAAAGACAATGGGTATAATGGAAATGCCACCAACAGCACAAATCATGTACATACCACCACGAATGGTCAAAATGTTTGCGCGCTGATTCTTTCCTACCGTGCAGTGAGTCGCACGGCCCGAGCTCCATAGTAAAAACCAAACACCTCCAATCAACGCAAATAAAAGCGGCATCTCAACAAGAGAAAAGTTTGTGATCCAAACGTAATACATAGCGAATGGGTGTCTCAACTCGCGAATCCAGTAAGTCATGCGGCCCATGAGTCCAAGATTTTCCATTAATTCCACGTCAGATTGCCACCATTCGATCCATCCATCCTTAGGAGTAGCTGGAGACTGGGTTGATCCCTTGTCGTCATCACTGATAAGCTCTTCATCTCCTTTAACGCGCACCATCCACGCAAACCAGTTCGCAACGTCAATATTTGTCTTCTGGAACACTAAACCATCGGTGTTGAAGAGGAACGGTGACCACAGCCAACATGCTCCAAGAAGCAGAACAGCGAAAGAGGCAACTCCGTAACTCTGAGCCATAGAGCTGTATTCAACCAAAGCAGCAACACTCGACGGCGTTGAGACAGAATCAGATGAGCAGCCGGAGCTAGATCCTGAACCAAGAGATTCACAGTACTCCTCCAAAGCATCTGCGCCAATGTTGAAGTCTCCATAGATACCATATAGGATCATAATTCCCATCAGCTCGACTGCTTTGCGAAAATGGGAAACACCATATTCCTTGAAAAAGTTGACCATAGGATCGCGCGTGATAGAAAACCCACGACCCGTACCTCGGTATTTGGAACCACCGCGGATCAAGGCAACATCGTAAAAGTGCGCTTTCGTGCCAGTCAGAAAAACGTAAAACGCAATGCCGAGCGTTACAATCAGCTCCACAATTTTGTACGCAGCTTGCATAGGGCCAAACTCAACGTAAAGAGTGACAAACAACGGCAAAATTGTGAGCATACCAAATTGAAGAACATACTGGGTCGTCATAACACTTGCAAGAGAATCCAGGCTGTCTGACGAGGCGATTGCGTCTTTTTCCAGTTCAGTGTGGGTGCCAACATACAGTTTAGCATAGGCGTACACGTACACACAAAAGACCGTGAGAGCATTGCAAATGTAAAAGCCAAAGTGGCCATTAAACATCGAGTTGAGGCGAAAGAAATCGAGATTGTTCGAAAGACGGTGGCCTTCACGACTTAAGCAACTCTCGGCGCATCCGTTCGATAGCTTTGCTTCGAATGCATTGATTTGACTCAGCGTAACATCACGTCCTTTACCACATTGCATGAATTCAACGTGGGTCACCAAACCACCACGCAAGGTAACATTATATCCACTGAAAACATCTTCGGAGAGATTGATACCCTTGCTGGCTTTCGATACACCACCATTTGTCATGACAAACGACTTCTCGAAAACATCAGGGTGACCGTAGTGCATACGGGATCGAAGTGGCTTTGCAAGAACTCGTTGCGTCATCGTCACAAACACAAGTTCCTGAAGAGTCATAAATCGAGCCAACGATGAAGCACGACCAGTGAACACATGTTCCTTCATACCAATCACAGTCACATCTTCACCGTGCTGAGTAGCTGTAGCCAAAAAGTTAGGCATCTTGATTGTCTCTTCGAAGTAGTGCTCTTGATTCATATCGATCGTCTGAAGATATTCGCCTCTAGTAAACGGGAGAGCAACGTTCTGATTTTCTGGTTTGCCTTCACCCAAAATTGGATTTCCAGGTAATTCGTAGCGATACACTTCGACAATCTGATCCCCTTCGGCCTTTACAAGCACACAATCGTACCGAGTTGAGTCTTCTCCCTTGATAGTGTCAACAAAACTGACACGCCAGCTAGGAAATTTTTTCATCAAAAAGTCAATGTCTGCAGCGCGATGATCACCTTTAGCAACCTGCTGCGAATAGATCTGGCAACCGGTGACGTAGGAAAACTTGAGCGCCGAGAGGTGGTTCATTTCTGTAATGCGCATGTTTTCATCTACATCTGGCTCGGAAAAGAGCTCCAGCCAGCGCAAAAGGCGAATAGCGTCTTCGTACATCATCATACCGTGAACGGTTCTGGCTAGGGTTTGCCCACGAAGGGATGCCCAAAGGCGAACTTGGGTCGGCGTTGCCACGAGTGCCTCTTCAAGTGAAGCTAAGCCCATGCGCTCCAAGAAATTACTCCACTCTTCAGCGTGGAAGGTGATCAAATATTTGATGATCGTCAGCTCTGTTTGTCCCTTTTCGATAGCGCGCTCATTGAGCTTCTCGAAAAGCGGGTTGGAGTGCACAGGGTCCTTGAGCTCATCAAGTGTAAACAATACAGTTTCGCTGTAGTATGGTGTCATCACTGAAAACGATGGCATGGCTTCAAGCGATGCAACAGTTGGCATTTCCATCAGCAACGAATGAAGGAAAAATCCCATTCGGCGCTTCGCCTCTTCACAACGTGGCATAGAGTTTGCTACGTCAAGGCGCAGTAGGAAGAATAGACGCGTGCAACTTGAAATGAAATCTTCGCGAGCAAACTCAGCAGCAAAAGAAGTTGGACCGTCACGTCGATATGACGAGAGTAAACCAGTTTCTGCATTCGCATCAGCCATGTAAAGGCTCAAAAGCTGTTCCTTCTGAAAGGCAAGATCAGGTGTCACGTGCAAGAAGCGACAACCCCGCAGTTTGGCCGTGACTGACGTGTCCGCTACCATTACTTGAACCGTTTGGCTGATAGAGTTCAAAATTTCCACCACTCGCGTAACTTGAGCATGAAAAGCCATGCGAGATTCCTGTGTTTCAGCATTAGTTCCTTCCATTGCAGTCACATCTTCCGGCAGATCAAGAATTATCGACAATAGTTCGACAATGAGATCAACGAGCGCTGGCAGTTGCTTGAAATCGACAACTGAAGCCACGTCAGGCGAATTGTAAAGGTAGTCCAGGACACTCATCGCGCCTTCGTCTTCCTCGCCGAGTAAAATGTAAAACATTCCTCGTACTAATTCTAAGGCACTTCGCACTCCATCCATGACGCCAGCCTTCGCTAACTTCATGATTAATGCCGATGTGTTGCCCTTCTTTGGACGTGTCTTCGATGCGATTGTAATCGCCTTCGCGCATTTGCCAGCGAGCAAGAAAATTGGTTCTTGAACATGTTGTCCTTTTCCAAGAATTCTATATTGCAAAATCACAGTTTCGCGATCATCCAACAAATCGTTTAATCGGAAGTTGCTCACCACTTCGTTCCAAATAATAGCGAATCGCAAGCGCATGCCTTCGTAGGCAGCTAGTTCAGTATCCGATTCAGAAAAACCATTGCGTCTTTTCTTCGCGTGGTCAGACATCACGGCTTTATCAAAGAGCTGAGGGGCCACGTAAAGTGCGGCCTTCAGATTGTTGAGGCCAGTGTGGTGGCCAAGTTTCATTCGAATGCCCATACATAATCCGACGATCGATTGGTATACGATAAACCAAATTTGTAAATCGTACATGTAAACCAGGAAGATCGGAGCCCAGAGGGCAATTATAAACATCAAGTTGTGGTTATTGATGATGCTGTTGGATTCTTGGGTGTCGGAAACGGCAAGGTCGAAAATCTCGATACTCGGGCCAACGAGAGGCTTGATCATGAACATAAGACTGAAGTAAAATTTCCAAGCAAAAATTACCATCCATGACAGCGAGTATGCAAGGAATGGCCCCCACGGTTGCGCCATGTGTCGGCCAATATATTGGTCTTTGGTGCCATCAAGAGCATTCAAAAACCCGATTCTCCAAACAACCTGTACACAAGCCATGCGCAGCAATCCCGCAAATACCACAGGCGCCCCGTAAATGATGATGAACCATAGTCCCATGGACATGTACGAGCCCGCGGGGCCACCACCGGGCAAGACAGAACTGATGGATCCGACGGGGCAGTCTTCGTCCGGTGATACGTTAATAATAACGAACAAAGCCAAGAAAAAAGAGTGCCAGGCGAGTCGAGTGACAATACCAATGCCAAACAAAGTATTCTTCCACGCGCGCCGACCATGAAGCCACGCTTGCAAGATCGCTCTAAATGCCTGCAGCGCCGTCACTGTGATGAAGATCGAGTACAGCGCATGGTGCCGGATATCCTTGAAATTGGAGTCAAAGAACTTATCAAACAACGAGAATCCATCCGTGCTATCCGGATCTGTTCTGTACGCGACGTAGACGACCGCGACTTCCGTGTGAAACAACACGATGAGGAAGAACCAGATGCGGAAGAACGCCAGCAGCGGATTAAACACGCTTCGCTTCTCTCGGAAGGTCTTGGGATCCTGGTGCGTCAGGACGTCTGCAATGTTGAGCTCGTTGAAGTTCAGACACTCTTTCGTCCAGAAAAACTCGTTCACGTCGTCGTAGTTGATCAAATCCTGGTGGTCGATCGGCTTGTGGCCCTCCGGCGCAACAGTCGTGCGCATTTTCGAGATGATTCCGTACACGGGACGCACGATCTCCTTCAAATAGTAGCCTTCTTGGGCGTTGGGCATTGCATCCAAGACCGCCAGTTTGCTGGACATACTGTGGTACAAGAAGCAGATGCACTCTGGCATGAAGCGCAAGTTGCCGGCCTCGCCCCAGATGAGCAGGAACAGCGCGACCTGGTTCTCCATGTCTACGGATGACTCGTTTGCATTGGTCACCACACGCGGCGTAGTGTGCAGGAACTTGCACCACTGGATGTAGTTCTTGAAGAAACGCTGATGCACGCGGTAGAGTGCGTAGGTGGCGTTGTCATTGCCCTTGGCCTGTTCTTCCAGGCGGTAGTTGGCGACCCAGCACGCGAAGTGCTCCTTCTGGTTGGACACGCTGCTCTGCTGGAAGCCGAACTTGCGCTGCAGCACCTCGAAGATACCCGTAGCGGCCTCTGTTTTTTCGTTCATTTCCTCGTACACGATGTCCGAGTGCGACGCACCGCGGAACCGCTCGCCCTCCGAGCCGGCTGACATGGCGCGGTCGCTCATCTGGCCGCGGAACGAGTGCAGCTCCGCGAGCGCCGGCTCCTCCTCCCATTCGAGGTAGTTGAAGCGTCGGGCGCTGCCACTGCGCTGCGAGTCCTGACGCATGGCGCGCTTTCCCTTACAATCGCAGAATGGCAACCCCCAGCTCTGGGCAGTTGGCAGCTGAACCCACACGCCCCATGAGGGCGAGGCGGTTATAAAATTTGGCAGTTGCTCGAGCAGATTTGCGGTACCTCGCCAACCGAATACTTTCGCAAGAGCCACTAAAATGGCTTCCACATGTCGTGCACGGCTGGGCCAGGTGGATGATTTTCTTGGAGCGCAACCGAAAGTGCTGAGCAGCAATTGAGTATGACGGGAGTGTGACCATTCGTTCTGATTGCATGGAAGCTTTCAAACGAAGCTAGCACTCGTTTTGCAAGGAAAATGCCTTCTTGCGTAACGGATATGTCGTTAGAAATTCGTTGATTAGGTGCGCCAAGGGCAGTTGGACACACATGCCAACATCCCATTCTCGACTCTTCCCATCTGCGCAACTCTAGCTGGGCAAAACAAGGTGCCGCTCAATGAATGCAGTCCCCATAAGCTACAGTAAGAGACGATGCGATTCACCTTTTTAGTTTGTTTCTGCACACAGTGCAACTTCAATGCGTTGGACACTGCAGCAGGATTTGCGGGTATTCTTCAGCCAAGATCCCACCGTGACGGATAAAGAAAACGCTAACGTGGTTTGTGGCTGCAGGGTATCCATTGCTACGTTGATCTTTTCATCCATTGCCACGTTTCTCATACACAAGTCCTGTGGCATATGTGTGACATGGCTCATCAAATGCATTTGCCAACCGCTGAGTTTATTATGTGGCGAACCTCAAATTCGCTTTTACGAGTTAATTAGTGTTCAACACACTAATTAAGGATATCCTGTGGTCCCGCCATTCATTGACTTCGGGGGCGTGCGATTCATAAATTGAGCGCGCGATTCGATCGAGATTGACCATCACTCCTTCGCTTACGGCAATGCTCGAGATGGATCCGTCAGTCGAGGCAGCGAGCCACGCCTTGTACGACGACGGCGCCGAGTCCGATGCCGTGATCCACGTCGAGAACGCGACCGCAGAAGCCGGCGCATCCGCCTCGGCCATGACGCTAGACATGACCGAAGAGGTCAAGAACGAGATCGAGCGGCTAAGCCGCCACCACGCCCAACAGCTTGAGGCAGCGCAGACCAATTCGGCTGCAGGCACTCCGAGCTCTTCAGTACAGGGAGCAAATACAGGGTCTTCGGGTTCAAGTGCAGCTGCTGCCAATGGCGCCTCAAGCGTGTCAGCTGTGTACCGCTGGTACGACATAGAAGACGGTTTTGGACTCAAACGACGAGAGGAATCGTCCATTGCCAAGTGCAAACTGTGTCGGCAGCAGGGCAAACTTGAGCGCAAGGCCTCTGTGCGATTCAGCAAGAGCGTGACGTCGAATCTATGGCGCCACCTCAAGGAGAACCACCCGGAAGTGTACGCCAAGCACGCGAGCGAGAAGAAAACCATCCAGATGCATCGACTGGTCGGCGCCAAGAAGCGCGGGCGCAAGAAGAAAGTGGCAACACCGCCTGCGTTGGGCGACACGATGGACGAGCGCGAGGACAAACTGCTGGAAATGCAGGAGGAGGAAGCCGAGCAGTCGGACAGCTCACTGTCGCAGAGACGCAAGTACGCCAAGAAAGCCAAGCGCAGTCAGCAACAGTTTTTCAACGAGTATCAACTAAGCATTGGCAATAGCACAAGTGCATTGCAGCAGACTCAGCAGCAGGCCTCAGGCAAAATGGCGAGCATGAATAGTGCGATCGTAGGCGGGTCAGCTCTCGCCATAAACACATTCAGCCTCGATAAGGTGCGGGAAGCACTTGGCTACCTGTGTTTGTATGAGATGCTGCCGTTCGAACTTTGCAGCAGTCACGCGCTGCGCAACCTCATGGCGGAGTGTTCCGGTGGTTTGGCTGGTTTTGCTGATGAGACCAATAGCATGGCCATGTTCGGCAAAGAAATCGCCCTGGCATATGCGAAGAAACTGGCTGGCGAAACCAGAGCTCGGATGTTGATTCAGACCAAGATGGCCGACTTTGCTCATTTGATGATCTCGGAGTGGCGTGCATCTAATTTTGAAGGTGATGCAAGTCATTCAGACAATGGCAGCGAGCGCACGTTTTTGGCACTTTTCGCTGTGGGGTTGGATCAAGACTTTCATGCTTATCGCCGCTGTTTGCATGTGCTTTCGGTGAGTGATGCACAAGATGCGTCTATCGCCATGGAAGTGGCAGCTGATGAAGACCTGAAAAAAGCAATGGAGCGTGTTGTGCCGTGCAAGTACATGCCTCAGGTGCTGGCTATTGAGCCGCGTAGTCAGAGCTACCAGTCATTTTGCAACGAACACAAGTTGCACTTCCTTGAAAGCGTCTCGACATTACTACAGAATATTATGTTTGCCACGATCAACGAGATCAGCGTGACCGAAAGCTTTCATTTGGGGGCGTCTCTTTTATCAGTGGCCGATGGAACCACTCCGGTTGGTGTTCGCAATCGAAGACTTGACACCGCCGAGTTTATTGAAATTCCTACTGTGAGTGTCACTGGTACTGATGGATTCTATGAGTTACTGGAACCTGAAACGAGCTCAAGTATTCTGGAAGAACTACCTACGAGTTTGACAGGCCACACACATCGTGATCTGATGAACAAGGTACTGTATCTGCTGGCGCACATGAAGCAATCACGAAAGACGCGTCGAGCGCTTCAGAAGATTGCGATGGATGATTTGGGCATGGATTCGGCTACGTACGAGCGCATTTTCATTTCGGGTTTGCGTGACACAGTGATCTCTATCAGCTCTATCTACTATGTGCTTTCGCTGGTCTTCGAGATGATGCCGACGCTCACTCGGTACTTTTCTCTGCACAAGGATGGACCATCAGATTTTTCCAAACTTATTCAGCTCACTTCGCTCTCTGCCTACGAATGGTCGCGCATTGCGTACCTCAAGACCATTCTCAAGCCATTTGCTGAAGCTGCGGCCAAGCTCGACGCCGAGAAATACGTAGTTTCGTCATTGCTGATTCCGTCGATCTACACGCTGCTTGAGAAACTCCGTGATACTCATCCGACGCACCAAACCGTGGCGTTTGCTGATGATGGACACAGCATTTTAGGTTTCACCAAGAAAAGCTCGGCCAATGAAAGTGACGATGGCTCTAGTTCTATCGAGCCCGAGACGTTCCCGGAAGATATCGTGGCACTGAAAGATCTCGCGTTTTCAAACCTGACTGCCAGCTTTGGATACTTGTTCCTAAATCCCGAGGTTGACTGGAGCCAGCCCAAGCGACAAACATTCAATCTTCTCTGGTCAGCCACACTGCTGGATCCCCGCACTCGTTCGTTCATTATCAAGGGTCCGCTGTCTCAGATGGAGTTTTGGGAGCTCGTGAAGGTCGAAGCCGCCAACATTGCAGGCACCAAGATGAAGGACAAAGAGAGTAGCAACGATCTGAGTGAGACAGCGATAGCACTGGACGATGATCAAAGCGCTTTAGACGAAAACGGAGCGAGCAAGAACGGCGGTGATCTGTGGGACGATCTGCAGGCCAATCTGACATCCTGTGCGCAGGAGGAAATGCTGTCGTCCAAGTCGCCACTTGAGATCGCCAAGTCGAGCAATCTACTCGAGGTCGAGGTCTCTTTTTTCCAGGAAGAGAACCGCATTTCGCTGCGCGCGAACCCGCTCGAGTGGTGGCAGAACGTGCGGATCAAGTACCCGTTCCTGGCACGACTAGCGCGGTACGTGTTGTCCATCCCAGGCAATGTCAAAGTGAAAGACAATCCCGTGTCAATGGGCTGTGGGCTCGCAGCGCGTGCTCCGAGACAAATGAGCATGGCGGATCTGTGTGAGTTGCTGTGTGCGTCCATGAACCTTCGCACAGAGAAGAACCCACTGTACGAAGCCTCGACAAAGCCCATGTGGTCTACAGTCTAACAAGTGAGAGCGTACGTTCGCCACGTAAATATATCACACAACAGCACGCAATGGTACATGGCTTCATCACGTGGCGTCAGTCGTCGTGTCGTCCGCAGTGCCACCGGTGTACAATACCAAAGACCCCTGATTGCCTCAGCGGAGACATACTTCAGCCAAGTAAACAGAAGCTGAGTAGCTGACGTGCGAGCTTCCATAAACCATGAGGCGCTTCCGTCCGTTTTCTCGTGTCGGCCCTTTGGATTGCGGATCTCTTAGAGAGAGGAAGCGCAGTACTTGCTTTCCTCCACACGCAGCCATGTGTTGGTTGCACAAAATGATAACCCTAGCCCTTTCTATGCTACGATCGCACGCATGACGCATTATTTGTCCCAAGCCGGTGAACAGACCTATGAGGCGATCCCATGTGGCTGCGGTTGGGGGAGGATCGTGTTTGTTCAAAACTTGATTTGTTCACAAGCAACCTATACATCGATCAGCATTACAATTCACCCAGAAATATCTATCGCAGCTTTTTTTGCAAAAGTGTGCCAAACTGATCCTTTTCCCTACAAAAACCCACAAACTGGGTGATTTGAGCCACCAGATGCTTGTCCCGTTGCGCGAAGAGACGGTTCTGGCTGCCGTGTCTTTTCCTGTTGGGTCTGTGGCCGGGGCCAGAGCCAGGAGGAGAAAGCGGAATTTGAGCCATGGCGGGCAGAGCGACGATGATGACGATGGCCGTGATGATGGCGGCGCTGCTGCTGCTGACGCAGGACGCACAGGCCGCGTCCGAGTGTTGCTCCACGTGTATCGGCAAGACAGCCGACTCGGTGTACAACTACGACCCGCTCGTGTATGCGCAGTGCATCCTCAAGACCAACGGCACGCGCGTGTGCTGCTTCGACTGCGGTACGATGGGCGACCCGACCTACACCGGCTCGATCTCGTACGCCTCGGATGGCACGACGCCCACTGTCAAGGTCGGCAGCTGGATCACCATGTCCTGGAGCAGCATCGTCAATGTGACGTACATTACGTTGCGCGAAGGCCAGACCAAGACCGTGACCCCCACAGTGACCGGCACGCAGGCCACGCAGAAGTCCGGGTACTTTATGATCTGCGCGCAGAGCGTCGGCTCCATCGTTTTCCGTGGATGGGGGACAGACACGTGCCGCAATGCGTCAACGGAGCAGACTGTCGAGGTGCGTCGCTCGTTTGCGGTCCAATCGAAGGAGGGAAAGACTCATGATGATGGTGATTATGTAGGTGCTTGAAAGCGACTCGAGTGCGACCACAGGCACATGCTCCACGACGACGGTCGTGTCTGCGTCCTCAGGCTCAGACTCAGGCTCGTCCGCCACTACCACCAGCAAGAGCAGCACGTCGTCTAGCGCCTCAGCGTCCACCAACACGGACGTGGCCAATTGCAATCTGAACCGCGCCAGTGTGCTCGAGGGCAGCAACGGTGAGGAGGAGTGTGTGTGTGTCTCGGACTGGAGCAACCCACCGGCGTGCGACCAGATGCCGGCGTGGAAATGGGCCATCACTATCGGCGGTGGTGTCGCTGCTCTGGTACGTCTTCCGTCTCATGCTTGTGATCGTTCGCGCGACTGACTGGCTCTCCTTGGTCTTAGTTCTCCATTCTCATCTCAGTCCGCGCGTTCTACAACAGTCGCCAGAAGAAGAAAGCCCTGGCCGACGAAGACGGCACGGCCGTGCTGCAGACCGGCAACACCAAGAACGACATCGACACGCTCCACATCACGCCGGACAACCGACGCAGTCCGCAGGGCATCATGATGTCTGCAGTGCCGTACAACAACGCCTCTACGCAAGACTACGCCCCGTACAACACACAGCAGGCCCCAGCGGCCTCGGCCTCGGCAGTCAACGCATCATCTACGAGGAAGGCAGACGATCGCGAGTTCACGCTGTAGGCGTGTGCACAGTGCGCGTCTGAATCGTCCCAGCCAGTAAACTCGCAAGTGCTAAAGAACCAAGTTTGATATAATAATAGTAGGATATTGAGACGAACGGACACTCATCTCGCCACCAGCGCGTCTTCAAAGGCGCACAGGCGGTCGTTAAGCGCCAGCACGACAGCCATGAGCGCACTCACGGTCGCGATCCCGCAGACCGAGGATGACGCCACCTTGCTCTTGCCGGCAGACGGGGCGACGCACACCTCAAGCTGCGCCAGACGACCGTTGAGAAGTCCGCAATAGTCCGCCAGCTCGCCCACGATCTCCTGCTGCAGGCCACTGTTCGGCGGCTGCATCTCCGCCATGCTGTCATCCGCAATGGCTACGCAGTACTCATCGCAGCTGGTGTTGCTGCCCGTGTCGTCGCCGTCCTCTTCGTGCTCTGGATGTTGCGACAGCAGTTGAAGCTGGATCGGCTGTGAGAAGACCAAGTCCTCCAGCGAGATCACGCGCTCGTTGATGTGTACAACAGCGTTCATAAGCTGCGCCAGCACTGCATTCTCCTGCTCCAAGGCGCTCGCGTCGGTGTCGTTGGCAGTGGAAGGCGAAGACGCTTCAAACTCATCGGGCGTAGAGCCGTACGATGGCTTGGTGTGTTCATTCAGAGGCTCTATCTCGGGTGAGAAGCCCTCAACGACAGGCGTATCGCTATTGTGACCGAACACACGGTGTCCAAGAGCCAGTAGCTGTGCGTGGAGATCGCCTACGAGAGCCGCGGCGCGACCGCATAGTGCAGCGTAGAGCTGCGGGAAGCTCCACGAAGAGCCGGTGTCCACGCGGTGTCGTTGGTGGTGGCTTCGACAGAGACACAGAAGGTTGTAGCTTGAGAGCGGGCCGTGTGCTGGCTGGCCCTGCTTGCTGGTGAACGCCGTCATGAGGAACTGAAAGCTGCTGTCCGCTGTTCTCTTGAGCTGGTCACTTGCATTTGCCACTTCTAGCCACATGCAGTGGAGATGGGCTCGCAACTGTACTGTAGATGCATTTGCACCTGGTTTTGACACATGAAATTCTTTCTTTGAATTTTCTCAATCCTACTATTGAAAAACCAAATTAGTGACATTTATCAGAAAAATTAGGACAGATTAGTGTGCGTTACACTAGGTACTTCATTGTACGCTGATTGGCTAGAATACATCATTTCGGTGTACGACAAACGAAACATCTTCGTACTTAACCCTCTCGTTTCGGTAGGTGGTCCTGGGTCCATGATTGTGGCTCCATTACTATTAGCGCCTCCCTCCGTTAACTCCATGGCCTCCTCCTCTCGCGTGCGGCCATCACGCAAGGCCAAGCTACAGAACGTGGACTACGCAGTGCTCATCTCTGGTCTGCAGGTGCCCGAGTACTCGAGTGAAGACGACAACTCGTCCTCTGACGGCGGCTACGGTCCCAAGCACAAGCGCAAGTCGCGCAAGCGGATCAAGCAGCACGCGTGTCTGGTCTGCCACAAGATGGCGATCTCCAGTGCGCTCACGCAGTGTGACGTGTGCTCTCGCTGGTACCACTGGCGCTGCAGCCGCTCGCCGTCATCATCATCCTCAGTGTTGGGCAGCGCCAGTTGCCGTGAGTGTCTGCAGGAAGCCACGATCCATTCCAAGCCGCGGCCGGCGATCCAGTCGCTGGCGCAGGTCGTGCAGCTGCTCAAGAAAGCTAAGAACATTCTGGTACTCGCAGGGGCCGGCATGAGCGTGTCCTGCGGCATCCCGGACTTCCGCTCCAAGCACGGACTCTACGCCATGGTTCAGCACATGGACATCGACGTGCCAGAGCCCGAGGCTTTGTTCCAGATCGACTTTTTCCGGCAGAACCCGGCGCCATTCTTCCAGCTTGTACGCAATGTGTTCGCTGCCACGCCATCGCCCTCGGCCACGCACACGTTCCTCAAGATGCTGCAGGACCGCAAGAAGCTGCTGCGCGTGTACTCACAGAACATCGACGGCCTGGAAGCCGCGGCCGGCGTGACCAAATGCGTGTCCTGTCATGGCTCTTTCGCGTTCTCGCGCTGCATGCGTTGTGAGACGAGAGTGCCCACCAGCTCGCTACAATCGGCTATCCACGCCGGGTTGATCCCGACCTGCGGGGAGCAAGGCTGTCGTGGCGGTGTACTTAAGCCCGAGATCACGTTCTTCGGTGAGCTGTTGTCGGACGATGTGAGCGCCAAGATCACGCAGGACCGACTGCGCGCCGATCTGCTGCTGGTCATCGGCACGTCGCTCAAAGTGTCGCCGGTGGCCGAGATCCCAGGCTTCCTGCCGCAGCACATTCCGCAGATCGTGATCAACATGACGTCGCTCAAGAAGAAGAAGAAGAAGAAGACGAGTCAGAGGACCGGCGTGGAGGACGAGTTTGACTGGACGCTGCTCGGTGACTGCGATACGATCACCAAGTATCTCAGTGCACAATGCGGTTGGACCAAGGGCGAGGATGAAGAAGAGCCGCAGATGACTGTGCATGCCGACCAGAAGCGTGTCTGCTTTAACGGCTGTCACTGCAACGAGAAGCTCGCGAGCAGAACTGAAGGTGCCGCGAAGGACGATGAGGAGGACGATGAAGAAGCTGTCGATGGGCTCCTAGTCTGGTGCGTTCCCTCCGTTCTCTGGTCCTTTCGCTGTAATTGATGGCTGACTGCGTTGCATGTGTAGTGACATCTGTCACGAGACCATTGCAAGCGTAGCTGCTGACGGCTCGAGCGCAGCGTATTACCATTGCGAGTGCGTTGGGTCCACTGACTGAAGGATCAAGTGCTCAACTGACTCACTGTATGTGCTGTACTTCTATTACTTAGCAATTGCTTTGACTTTGATGTCTGCAACGCCTGCTTCTCCAGCGGCCGCCACCAGAAACACAAGCGTGGGCAGCACCGCTTTACGCCAATGCAATAGATCCGTCTGTGAGTTTCTGTATTAAGCGGATGTGACGTTGTCCCACGAGTTGGGCTCGTACAGCCCGATCATGACGCCGTCGGGCGACCGAATAGCCGCCACCTGTTGTCATATTCATAGTTCAGAACTGCATGTAAGGAGACGACTAACGGCGTGACTCACCTTGCCGTGCGCTGGATACTTGATGGGGCCGTCCATGATGGCGCCCATCATGAGCAGGCGAGGCACTGCGTCGCTCAGGTCCTCAATGTCGAAGTTCAGGAACGGCGAGTAGCCCACGCTGCATGCCGCCTCGCTAGCACAGCTCAATCGCGTGAGCACAAACTCATGGACGCCGGCAGCACCGGATCGTACCTCTGCGCCAGTTTGATGCACAGCGAGACGCCGGAGCGCGTGTCGAACTCTGCGAAGGTCTCGGAGCTGCGCAGCAGAGGCAGCCCCAGGCCCTGCGCGTAGAACTCCTTGGACTTGGCCAAGTCGCGACTCAGCACCAGCAGCTGCCGCAGTCGCATGCTCGATCAAGGAATGGCACCAAAGGGGCTCTTGTTCAGGTGGCGTATGGTAGATGATAATAGTAAGTAAGTAGGAAAAGTGGTTCTAATTTGAGAATTTAGGCACATTGATACACTGAGAACAGTAGTAGTGGGCTTTAGAGCAGTGCAGAGGCCACAGAGAGCGCCAGCAGAGCAAATGAAGCCGTGGAGACCGCCAAAGCCGAAGAGGTAGAGGTGCCAGCGGAACCGGAAGTGGACGAGCCCGAAGAGGAAGATGTCGTCGAGCCCACGGTCGCATTGTCTGTCGTGCTATCCCCACTCATGTCCATGCTGCTCACGTCCATGCCGCTCATATCTGCAGCGGCCGAGGAGGTCGCAGCTATGCCGGAAGAAGTCGTCGTACTGCTGGACGCAGTGGAGGTGCTGGTGGAGGTGGTGGTGGAGGTGCTGGAGCTGTTGGTGGCGCCAGATGTGCATTCCATGGCGATAGTGGCCATGGTGAAGGCGGCATTGCACTGCTGCGTGCCCGAACAGGTCGAGGTCGACAGATCAGCCACACATAGCATCCAGCACGCGTGACCAGCCACTGTGGCGTCCTCGCACTCACAGTACTTGGTGCACAGTGCCGCATCGTCCGTCGAGTCGTGGTTGCACGTGATCTGGCACGAGTAAGTCAATGCAGACGTGTCCGCCCCTGACTTGGCTGAACAGATCTTGGTCGAGCAGCTCGTGTCGGACGCCAGCAGGCGGTGGCGTGGCGGACAGGCAACAGCAGCGAAGGCCTCGTTG
>JAADVW010000672.1:0-18295 GCA_023335875.1 Elongisporangium prolatum | reverse complement strand
TTGGTCCTGACCGCGATTCGGCCGTGCAAAGACGGACGTTGTTGCCAGTTCATGGTTCCAGGGTTCGACTGCCCAAGCTGGCAGGCGACGAGAGGCAAGTCCAATGTGTGTGAATGTTACTATTGAAGGTTGTCAGGCAGTTGATCGAAGTGCGCACCTTCGTCAGGCTCCAGCTGCTGTACGACCTTTGCTGTGAGCGAACGTACTTTGCTAGCTTCTTCGAACTTAAGCTCAAGGATGAGCTGGTGTCCATCCAAAGCGGAACTGTGGGAAGACAACGAATTAACGGCCACTCCCCTTGTCCAGCGCAATTACTGCAGGACGGCTTAGCTTAGACAGCGGCCAAGTGCAAGCACACCGTCTCGAAAGGTACTACCCAACATAAAAAAGCTGGTCGTCTGGTAGTGATGGGTCTAACACGGGCCGAGTCCGAGGCGCTGTGTTAGATCGACAGCCGAGAGCGTGCTGAAGTCCGCGGCGAGAGGGGAGTCGACGAGTCGCCGCGGGCTAACGGGTCGAAGGCGAGAGCGAGGTGGCGAGGCGACGAGTCGATGGTCTTCGGTCGGCCGCTGAGCTCGGCGGCGATACTCAGTGCTGATAATGTGAAGAGGATAGCTGAGCCCGAAGAAATATGTTGTGCAATAAGATTATTGATTTAGTGCGTAAGGTGCATGGTCTAGAGAGTTACACGCAGTATTTTTCTTTTGTGCGTATCTATGTAACAGACCCGTACCCGTTAGATATGTCTTAGGCCATATCTAACGGGTACTCCTCATCTTTTACCCCTTCAACCCGGACGCTGTATAAGATGTGTTAGGAAATTTCCTAATATATCGTATACAGCTATATTTTTCTAACTTGGATTTTTTTTAAAGTCCAAACCCTCTACCTTAGGTATACAAAAAACAAGATTGAGAAATTTTTGTGGGTAGGAAAATCGTCCCTAAACACCGCGGTTAGGTTATTCAAGTGCATCTATCAATTTCCGATTTTTAGAGTATACGACGTTGGAGGTATTTCTGCCCATCCCACGAGAACATTAGATGATAGAGGTAAGATTCCCCGGTTGCTTCCAACCACTCAGTTGAGAATAACGTGGTCGTGGTCGAATGGTGCGGTCCGTACAAAAAGCGACGGTGGTAGTTCGTCAGCTTCCGGACCTGCACGATTTGGCTCTGTATGGAGAGAGCTCAAAGCAGCTGATAGACGTCGAAACCCCCGTCAGCGAGAGGGGGTCAAAAACATGTGGTGCTGCATTCCCCCTGGCGGTAATGCAACCGGATTGGCAGGAACGGACTATATCCTAGGAGAAGAGGCACTAATGGAGCATATTGCGAGTGGTGGACCGGCTGTACAGCAGCTTTAGGACTGCATTAACTGGTTTTTGTGTGCGCGTATTGAACATTGCCCAAAAAACTCAAGGTCCCAGCCAGACAACCCCACCGAAAAGGCAGTTTATGCTCTTCGTTATTATATCTGTCAGCTTTGTATCTAATGGTTTTGCGGTGCCTTTAGATGACAAGGAAGAGGAAAGCGCCTGCTCCTGATGTGGTCGCTGATGCAGCAGCCTCCCTCTCGATCGACACGACACCAGCCACTTCTATGTCTGCCGCGCACCACGCTGAAGAGAAAGAAACCAACGTGAGTGTTCAGGCTTATATTGTGGGTATAGAAGGTTGTTCTCTAATCGCGGTATTGCTCCATCCACAGCTAGCACGCATCACGAATCCCAGCTATCATTGAACGACCATGAAGAAAGCGTGCATGGTGGTGTCCACGATGAAGATTGTGATGGAAGCAATGACAAAAGCGAAGCCGAGGAATATCAGCCCGGAAAAAGTGCGTATCACATGTGTACAGCATATGATATACAACAAAGGCTAACTTATATCATACGCTGTATATAGGTCCTAGTGAGAGCGAATCGGATGGGGAGTCGGATGTACCGCTTGCTCAGCTTACCCAGTGTCATGAGCATCTTTCACAGTTGTCAACCCGTGCATCCATTGCTTCTCGCGATGATTCGGATGCTTCGCATCACAGCAACGGTAAGGCTTCTATCAAGCGCATGATATAAAGCGTAAGCATGCATAATATACAGCATTTGGCTCACGTTTATGATTGTTGAAAGGAGACGACGATTCTGACATAGCAAGTGACGTGGATGACGACCTGAATAAAGTTTCATCTGAAGAGGACCAGTCTGCATTTGGTGTACTTGAATCTGACGATGGGCCAGCTATGGTCGAACCTGAAGATGAATCCGAGGACGATGACGAATTTGAACTAACGTATTTTCACGGACAGAAGACTGGTCTATTATCGAATAGTATCCCCTTCGGCCGAAAATTTAGTGACAGCGGACTTGTGTTCAAGAGAGGACTAGAAATTCGGGCAGTGGATCCGGGGCAGTGGTTGAGGCCGCTCACCTCAAGCCTCCTGTCACGGTTTCGAGTCCCAGCGTCGACGGTGGCCGTGTGTGCCTGTTTCTACTAATCTTGTTGTGTTTGAAGGACTGGAGCAAGTCGTTCTCGTACCTGCTCAGCATGGGCTTCCTTCCACCACCACCACACGGAAGGCTGCGCCGTCAGCTTCCATGATCTCGAATCGCTGGCTCCACCGACGATTACACACACGAGCGTCCACCTTCCAGCCCTTGGCCTTGAAATGCTCTATTGCTCGGGATGGCACCCCCTCGCCGTGCTCGTCGATCCACGCGATGACTTCGAGATTCTCGTGAATATAGAACCCCATCCGGACCGCCCCCATGCTGCCGATTTGGAAATGAGACCGCTTGCATGGAGCGCTTTGCGGGGCCGAACAAGTGGCATCGAGTGGTTTTGGAGCCAGAGGGGTCTTTTTTCCATCCGTAGCTGGTCCTCCTGCGGTCTAGTATTCAAGAGGGGTCTTTCTATTTTTCGCTCTCAGTCAGACGTCACTAAAGTGGGAGGGGTCTATTAATCGTGAAGCGTCTTCTATTCGTAAAATTACGTTAGCTTTAATGGAGCTTAGCGATGACGAGCACTCGATCGAGGATGCCGTCGGTGCAACTGTCGATGATGGAGAGAAGCTATGTGCTGACGAGTTACTGGAATCACTGGGTGGCCTGGATCGTGTTCTTGCTGGCGATATCGTTGGCGACAATCTCCGATCACTGGCTTCGAACGGTTGGCATCCTGTTGGCGAACCAGACATCAATCAGTATATGCAGTCACCATACACCCCAGTAAACAATGATGATGACGATTATCCGGATCTCTACAAGGGGTACTATGTGTGATGTCTTCGGCTAACACCGTGGCGAGGGACACCAAGAACCAACACGAACGGTGGGAATGGCTAGTTCCCTGGTGGTTGCCTCTGTGTATTACAGTGCAGAAACAAAGTGAGAAAACATTGGCTCCTCAGAGTTCGTCCTTATAGCAACTTCGTTATGTCTTCTCTCCTGCTGGTTTGGTCTCACGTGAAACTAAACCTCGAGAAGCCGTAATTTTGTACCAAACGGATAGCCTGGTACAGTCCCTCCTAAGCTTAAGCATCACGAAGGCGCTTTGCAGCTCGGTGTTTGCGACGACGCTGGTTCCAACTTTGATGGCACACTAGCGGTCTTGGAGAGTCATCTTGGCAAGCGGATGGAACGACGTTTGTAGTGGATATGTTTGCTGGAGAATCATTGAGCTCATGAGAGTCTGGACACAACTTGGCCCAATACGTTTGCACGGCTTGGCTCTGTGTGGCAACAAAACCAACCAAAAGAATTTTGACTTCCTTCATGAGTTCTTTCATTGGCTCCCATGAGTCGTCAATGGACTGGAAGCCTTTCCAGCCGACTAAAACTTCATAGTCATTGATTGCTGGGTTCCAATCGCATGCTTTGAGTTCAAATATTGATAACAGTATCTCTTGAGCGGATATATGCTCAAGTAGCTCTTCATTGACTTGGAGGCTGTCACCCGAGTAGAACTTCAAGCGCGATGCATGTTCTTCTCCAGTAGTGACATGGCGTACACAAAATGAATATTGATCAGCACGAACTACTCGATACGGACCAATCCAAGTCAGCATAAGTTTGTTCCCATGCTTCTAATTGATCCGAGAACGGAGTACAGAAAATCGCCAACACTGAAATTGACAACATTCTCTCCCCGTTCCTTCTTCTTGTTCAACAAACGCTGTTTTAACTTCTGATCTTCCTTCTCGCAGTCCATTTGCTGAATGCTTGACCGCAATTCATCCAGAAAACCATTTATTTGCACTGAATCACTCGGAATATATTGCAAACATTTTCCTGGAATGCGAAATTCTCGCAATGGCGAGGCAATCCCGTAAACTGTTCCACAGGCGCTTTGTTGCCAAGTGAAGGGCCGGGAGTATGATTCAGACTAGACTGAATGATTGGAACCAGATATACCCAATCTTTCTGGGAGATTTTATACTCCAGTGTCATGGCTCGGAGAACTTGTAGGATATCTCGATTCACCCGCTCTACAGAACCATTAATCCACGGGCAGTATGGGAGTGTGACCGTCTGTTGAGACTTCAATCGCCGGCACAACTCAGCCATGATTTCATTCTTGAAATGGGTTGCACTGTCACTCATCCATATTGAAGGTATCCCAAATCGACTATGCCAATCCAGCAGGGCCTCGTCTACGGTAGTACTATTGGGAAAATCAACTACTACGTGTTTACAAAAGTGACTGGCGTAATCCTTCAACACGAGCAAGTCTTTCTGCTGCCGTAGCTCTCCACTAGTGTCAAATAGTCGAAATGAATGATTTCATTGCGTTCTTTGCACTCAACTGTTTCTCCCCATGGTCTTCGGACCGTTTTCCCCCCTTTCACGTGCTGACGAAGCAACGGCGGCGGAAACGGGAAACGACGGACTTGGCTGAGCAATGTAAAAAATTGGTGTCAGAGTGGCCGTCATTACATTATGCCCACGATGACCTTGAGCACCACAATGAGATATCACACACAAACGCTTAATCAATTCACAGGCATTCGGAGGAATCCAAATAGCTTCATTCACTCTAAGCAAACCAGATTGGTCTTGATTGGCCAATGCTGGAGTTTGTGAACTAGACTAGATCGCTTTGATCTCATCAAAAGAAGGCTATACAAAATCCTCCTTATCCAATCGCCGCAAGACAACAGATGAAGGTGGTTTGTTTGATATTGATTTGCCTCGTGTAGTGAGACACGTCAGGGATCCTGTTGGTGCATGATTTCCGGCCCAGCGCGAAATCGTGTCCGCCCTGACATTCCTCGGACCTTCGACATGTCGGATTATATATCTAAAAATCCATCAATCGAATCGCCCAACGCAATAACTTGCCTTGCGTGTGCTTTTTCAGAGCTTTGCTCGGAGCAAACACATGAATTAAATTCCTATGATTACAGAACGTTCGAAATCCCTGACGGCGTTGAAGCAGGCAATCCAATTTGTCACATGCCATGACAATCGGAAATGCTTCTTTTCAATCACGCTCCAGTTCAGCTGAGATCCAGTGAATGTGCCACTCAAGCAAGTAAGTAACCTGTGTTGCTGATCGTGTACCGGCACGGATGAATCAAACCGGTCACTTGCGTTACCAAACAGCCCATCTATTCTCAGAAGCATCCATGAATAGACAGGTTGTGTCAGTATCATTTTGAAATGAGAGCGCAGCAGATGTAGACAACAGTTCTTTCATGTGGTCAAATGCATCGCGATCCTGCTGATTAAGCTCAATGTGAATACCAGCTGCCACTCGCTTGCTTCTCTTTGTGTTTGCAAGAGCACAGTCAAGTCGAGTTTGTAGTGGTCCAACTGTGCGAGCGTAATCAATGAGACTTTCATGAAGCCAATTGGTTGCACACACGAATTGTTGGAGCTGTGCAGCATAGGTTGGATAAGGCATAGCACGCAGAGCATCGATCCGCTGAGGGTCGTGGCGCACACCATCGTTGTCTACAATTTGGCCGCACCATTTCACAGATTTTTGATACAGTCTGCTCTTTTTAGCACTCAACTCAATCCGAATCCGTGTAAAAGAGCAAAAAACTCCTCCAACTTCGTTAGATATTAGGCGATGTCATCAGCAAATAAATGGAGATCGTCGATCCAGATCAACAAGTGCTTGGGGAGTAATGGCCTGAATACTTCTTCCATTGTTTACTGGAAGTATACTGCAGCATCACAATAACTTTGAGGAACACGAAAGAAGTAAGATTTCATAATTGGCCATGTACGAAAGCCATTCACGACACTTTTCATTCAAAGGCATTTGCCAAAAGCCTGTAATAAAATCAAACAAACCAACATGTTCTTTTCTACTAGCATACTCCAAAATCAATGGCGGATGTGGCATGAGCCAACCATTGGTTTCGTCGTGGAGTTGACGCAGCGATAGTCCACGGTTTGTCTGAAATCCATTGAGGAGGAGGATTTGCGCACTGGCAGCACATTGCTTGCCCAACGGCTCTATCGAACCACAAATCACTGATATGGAGATGCGCCGGTTTGAGACGAATCATCAGCGGCTCAACGCGTGGTGGAGGATCATTGCCCAACTCAAGACGCCAAATGTCAAATGCATAGATAACAAGGCGAAGTTTCTCTTCTTTTTCAGCAGGAAACCCCTTGTCAAGAGTACGCTGAATCATTCCTTCGACAACAGCATGAACGTCGTTATCCACTTGGGTTTTGTCTGAATCGCTCTTCGGAGGGTCCAGATCACTTCATCATCTCAAGTAAGATCACCACCATCATTTACATGTTCACAGACCAATTGCTCGAGCTGGCGCTCAATATCAATCCCGATTGCTTACAGAGTATCTTTTCCAGCAATGAATTCATTGTCATCAGCATCTACAATCAAACATGGGAAAGACACTATTGGTTCCACCAAACCGGCAGCGGTGAGAACCCGAATCCTGATCATGATTTTTTCCATGGCGGTTGATTCATTTCCAACGTAACCACGGAAAACAATTCGAGATTGAGGTGGGCTCAGCACTGGCTGTCGGGTCTACACGCCTCAATGTATTCCACTGCGAACGAATCATAACTGTAGCTTTGGAACCACTGTCAGCACAGTATGGCAGAGTCATAACGCCATTGATCGTGATTATTCGGTCTGTTTCTAGTAGACACTCGGACAGACGCTTTCTCTGAGCCTTTGCCTGATTGCGCTTGCATATTTCTTTATGCAATTTCTTCTTATACGCAGCCTTTTCTTCGATTGTCGCATTCGGGCAGTCACTCAGCCAATGATTCTGCTCCCAAATTGGGCATGGTGATGGTGGGGGAATTTTATCCTTGGACTTGGGATTCTTGGAACCCTTGGCTGTCTCCTTCATTGATACATTCTGGCCGGGTTGAGATGGCTTGTCACGCGACCTTTCGGCCTTCTTTGTCACGATCGGCCGTGAAGCATTCGATGTCTTTGCCCTATTGCGTTGATTGAAATGTTGATCTTGAACCAAAGCATGCTGCTTCACTATCTCGTACAGCACAATGACCTTGCTGTCTCCATCTGGTTTCTGAAAACGTATCGTCTTCTTCACTACTTCTCGCAAGCCTTGCGGGTCTAAGGAATCATGACAGACGACAGCACTCTGTTTCGTTGTTGCTGATCACCTTCCTGAGTCCGTGCTCAGCAATGATCTCGGAACAGCGATTGAAATAGTCCAACACACGGGCTGGCACATCGCTTTCGCCCAGATCCATCTTGAGTTTTTCTCTGAAGAGCAGAACGATATCTGGCAAAACATTGTTCTTTACAGAGCTCATAACTTTGTCGACCTCATATCTGACTATCGAGTCTGTTACGTCCTTGCGATCCATTCCATTCCAATGAAGCTCACAAAGCGTATCAAGCAGCTAAGGCTCCACAGAGTCCTTGAGCGATCTGGTCACAGTATCATAATCTTCACCACTTGCAGCCACGCGGGCCTTCATTTGACTCTCGTAGTCTTCACGTCTTCTCTTCCAGCCAACAAGAAACCCATGCGAGATACTCTCGATCGTTGGGCCCATCACCGGCACTAGTCCTCTGGGTTTCGAGACGCCTGATGCGGTTGTGGACGTGATCCTGGCTTGCTGATTTGATGCCGTTGAGCTCGACATCTTGAAACAGTGACGATCCCTGGCCACCGCAAAGAATTATTTGTGGTGTCTTCGGCTAACGCCGTGGCGAGGGACACCAGGAACCAACACAAACGGTGGGAATGGCTAGTTCCCTGGTGGTTGCCTCTGTGTATTACAATGCAGAAAACAAAGTGAGAAAGCATTGGCTCTTCAGAGTTCGTCCTTATAGCAACTACGCTACGTCTTCCCTCCTGCTGGTTTAGTCTCACGTGAAACTAAACCTCGAGAAGCCGTAGTTTTGTACCAAGCTGATAGCCTGGTACACTACGCTATGGGTCGACTGAAGAAGCCATGAAGGTAGCTGCTTTTCCACTGGCTCTGTTCTTCCTCCTTATCCCAGTGATGCTGCTCCAGCATAATGCTGCCTACAGCAACAATTATCGACACGAGCAGCTTGCAACACGGGTTGAAGGTTCCATGCTCGCCAAAGAACTCAGAATCACAAGTCGCCTGGCAAGAAGCCCAAGAAAAAGAGGGACATTCGCCAAGACCTCCAATCGATTTCTGCAATCAAGCCCCAAGAGTTGTGTGTGCTTATCGGACTCCAGATTGTTCGCACTATTGCTCCTAACCGAGAGAAGATCGTTTACCATTGGAAAACGTCTGATGAGGGGCTATATCACGTGGTATCTTTGGCAACTTCATGTCTCGCGATCGATTCAACCAGACCTGCCGTGACCTGCATTTCAACAGCAATTTGGGCCCAAGGGCGAAAATCGACATCGCGTGTGGAAAATACGTAAGGTGGTGCACGTTTTGCAACAGGCGCTTCGCAAAGCGTACATCCCGCCTGCGGAGTTGTCTTTTGATAAAGCGATGCTGACATCGCGGTCATCATTCAATAAGATGCGCGTCTATATGAAAGACAAACCGCATAAATGGGGAACAAAGTTATTTATGTTGTGCTGTGCTCATTCCGCGTATTGTATCAGGTACTTAGCTATTGTTTTGGTTTATGCTGTATTATATGGTTTGTCCTTTAGCCTTATGCTGTACGTACAGGTTTGAAGTTTATTGTGGGAAAAGCAGCGTCAGGGTGACGCCTACACGGCTGATCACAAGTCTGGCCCAGCAGCACTGGTTCAGAATTTGAAAGCCGTATTTGGGGAATCTAGTGGAGACAATAGGATGCACATCATTTTTATGGATCGATTCTATAATTCCGTGGCGCTGGCTGTGCAATTGCTGCTTATGGGTTTATATGCTATTGGAACTATCATCACGGGCCGCCTTGATTTCTGCAAGGATGTGATCAAAAACGAACCACTCGGACCAAAGATGCTCCTCGTGGCTCATTCAAGGTGTCGAGATCGACCAAGGTCAAGCAAATGACGGCAATATCGTGGTGGGATAGTCGACCCATTCATTTTTTGTGTGTTGGCGAAAACTTGGGATTGGATCGAGTTACACGACGAGAGAAAACGGGAGGGCAGTCGGAGGTACCTTGCTCACATGTGATCAAGGATTGCCACTTTATGAGTGGAGTTGACGTCCACGATCAACTTTGACTCCAGCGGTACTCTTTGCAGCGGGCCATCACCTTTCGGAAACATTACGAGTCTCTTTTCTTGGATCTTGTTGACCTGCAATTGTGAACGGCTACACTATCCATTGCGCATACCATGCTCAGAAGAACATGAAGCCTTTGACGCATGTGCAATATATGCGTGAGCTTTAGAAGCAGCTAACCAGGCTCACGGAGCAAGATGTGTACGCTGTTAACACCGTTGGAGTAGGTATGAGTATGCTGTATACTTATGCTGTATATCATGTACAGCTAACCTGCATGTAATCATTGACCTAGATGGCGCTGAGATGTTGACAGCACCCACTCCCACACAAGCGGCTGATCATGTTCCAAAGCAGACCGGTGAGTGGCGCGATCATTCTGGTCAGCGAAAGCGTGTTCCGGGACTGCAAGGCTTGCTCGTTGCTGAGCGAGGATGGAAAGCGCGGTGCGACGTCAACGTATTACTACGATGGCTGCGACGTCGCCGCGCCAATCTACTTACGCACGAAGCCAAAGAGATTGATACGAGGCAAGCTCACTTCATGTTTCGATATCTGGTACAGCGAGTACAGCAATGGGTATTACGTGCCATCGACAGCCGATAGCAAGAATCGCATCCGCCCCTCGCGCGCGACCAGCAAGTACTCGCACAAGTCACCAGCTAAGTCCCCGCTAAGAAGCGTCACACGTCGATGCCTCATGAATAGGTCCAGCACCTGACATTGAATTTGATTCTTTTGTGTGTGTGGCCACGCAATCGCTCCATTGAATCCCCAGCTGTTTTCTCTGTTTTACTTGAAATTTTTATCGGACTTTCAGTTCGGCGAAATCATTATTTTGTTTACGCAATGTACCACATATGTGCCCATTGATTTTACCTGGTTTTTGTATTCTGATTTTTCTTTCAGTGCTCATCACCTAAAATCTCTATTTGACAAAATGGACTGCTTCTTGAACATAAAATGATTCTTCCCGCTCACATAGCATCACTTACGCACATGATATACAGGTTATGAGGTTGTCTCGTACAACTTAAGCGTCAAGTCCCACTATAGATGCCCTCGGCTTTGACAACCATCCAACGAATGACCTAGCCTGCCCTGCTCTAAAGTATAATCAAATCAAGTCAAGTTTGAGCTGTATGTACATCTTTGGCCGCCACGAAATTTGCCGGGTTGGAGGGGTTAAGGACCTTTTTGAGCCCGCATTCAGCTGTCTTCATCCTCAAATCTACTCCATTGTTCCGAAGGCGACATTATTTAGGGACGATACCCCCCAAAATTGATTGCTGTGGTTGGTTGGTCCCAAAGCGTTTTTGAGCATTCATTGGGCAGCCCCTAACGAACAGTATCTTCCGGAGTCATTTGAGATTTTTCGCGATGGCTAAAGGCAAGAAGTGGTCTGAAGACGACGACACGGCTTTGGCTCACGGCTGGGTCAGGGCGTAGCAAAACGCTGTGAATGGCGCCGACCAGAGTCCACCGAGTTCTGAAATGCAGTCTTCGCATTCTTCCAGACTCAAGCCCGTCCCGAGCATATTTGAAAGGCGCTGCGCAACCGCTGGACTATCATCCTCATTCGATAGGTACGTGAGCAAGTCTGTCGGCATCTACAGCCAGGGCAATCGCACACACACAATGACAGCTCATCCGACGACGTATTAGCGATCGCTGCATTTGTCTACGGCGAGCGACACAATGGCGCCTTTGAGTTCCTGCCCGAAGTTCTCGGCTCCCTCCACCCAAAGCGCAAGTTGATGTCGGCATCAACTGACTGGGAAGAGCAGCTATCAGGATAGAAAAAGGCGAAATATGAGCAATCTTCGCTGAAGCGTCTCGACCGCATCGCCGTGGCGATGGAGGTGAAGAAACGGATTTTGCAGTGCCGCATGGAGCGTTACGGCCCACGAGAAGACCGTGACTATGTGGTGATGGCGCTCAAGGAAGCTATCTCATGGGCAAGCGCTGCTGAAAGTGAAGACACAAAAGAAGACGGAAAGATCAACGATGCGATTTTCAGTGAGTCTACAATTATCTAGAGGGTATTTTTAAATTTGATGGGCTAGATCTGATCGTAGCTCTAGGAACTTCTGCTTTGATTTGACACGCGACAGTCCAACTGATATCTCGCTTCCAACGGTTGGTGAACCATGCAGAACTGTGCTGAAGCTGGGTACACCCGGCGGTATCGCTCTTCAATAATCGTGTTGTGCAAGATGACGCACAGTATAGATGATCTGCGTGATAAACTCTTTCGAGTGGATGCAGATTGGATCCGCAAGGATCTAGAATTTAGACTTGAGAATTCCGAACGTACGTTCCACGTCCTTTCTGCGGGCTTTTTGCATCGTGTTGCAGTGTTCTTCTTGTGCTCCATTTGGAATGGGTATGGAAGTCGCAAAACACGCTCACGTTGGATAAATCCCATAACCCAAGTAGTATCCATGCCTGCGCTGCTTGTCATTCAGCCGATAGAGCACGTTGTTTTGTACGCTACCACTCAAAGCAAAATCGTTCAGGATTGGCGATTGATCAAGCCCGTTGATGTCGTTTGACGACCCTGGCACCGAAAAACCAGTGCCACATCCAAGTGTCGGACGACGCCACAGCCTCGAGAACGAGGGTCGACGCTTTTTCTGTTCCCTCGTGTTGACCTTGCTCGGTGTTCTTGCAATTCTTCCACACGTTGTGAGCGCAATCAATGAATACTGATCAATCACGGAAAGCTGGCAGCTCCGTGCGCATTGTAGATGGCGACCAAATCTTCTGGCATCGGAGAGCAAATGTATCGATCCGAGCACATCCGAACACACTGTGAGCAAAATATCTTCGGTGGCAGTCGCACTGTGCCTTGCTGACGCGAATGTACTCGTTCAAATATCCGACGACTTTCCGTACACTAGCGCACGCACTGCAGCGATAAGCCTTGTAAGAATGGACACCGGGGGTCTCCCTGTGCAGTTGGGGCTGGAGCCAAACACGCCAGAATGATGGAAGTAGTCCAGGATTCTGATAAACAGTGATTTGGGCATGCGGAATCGGTTTCGAAGATCTCGTCAGTGTAGATTGGGTCTGGAGCCAAATAGTCGCCCATGATAGCAATGTCGTTTCAAGTAGCGGCGCCCAAAAGCTGACCCAATACGCGTGAAGGTGGGAAGAACTGGTTGCCTCCAGCGACGTGGCGAGCAAAGCAATGACGTCGTCGTCCCCATCGTCGTAGCCGTCACCAGATGTCAAGTCCTCGCCTGAGAACATCACCAAATTCACCTCGTCCATTGTCCCGTTGTCGCCGGTTCAGTTCGGTGTTCCATCGCTAGGAAAGCTTCGTAGTGCATTTGGTGCCACTTGAAACTACCTTAGGGACGGTAACGGATAGCCTTGACATCTCCATGCCTAAGCAATTGGAATCTCAAACAAAAATAGTGGCTAATCGCAGACGTGGGTTCTTGGGGATGCCCTCGAACTTCAACTTTAGGCTCTAGAAGATTTTATTGAAAGAATTACACCTTTTCACAGCCAAAGTGGCGAGTTTCAAAAAACAAAGCGGAATAGTGAAAGTGACGGGCCATAGCTCGACTAAAGAAAAGCCATTTCCCACGGAGCCCAATTTGGCCCATCATCCGTCTAGCAAAGTACTTTACAGCAAAAGGGATGGTCCAGCATTCGGAAAGCAATAAGAATTTTCGAACTAAGCATTTGGATGGCTAGAAAAAAAATTAATAGCATTTCATACCTACCACGAAAATGCCAGCCACTCCGTCGCCAGGCAAAGCACAAGACCGCCAGCTTGCCAAGCAACGCGTCGTTCGTGTTTTTCGCAAGGGTGGGGACTGGAAGCTCGCAGCTGGGTGGTGTCTCTTCCGGCACGGGCGTGGTGGTGCTGCGAACCCACGAGGGTCGATCCGGGCAGAGAAGAACGCCCGCTTCTTTGCGGACCTCTTCATGGCGGCCTTGCGCACGGAGGAGTATCGCGAGCTTGAGTCAACCAACAAGAGTGTCATCGTGACGGACAATGCGCCGGACCACAGAGCATGGCGCGCGGGTATCTCACCGCGGACGGCGTCATCAACGCCAACAAGTTGGTCATCCTGCGGCTGGGACCCTACAGCTCGATGCTGACCCCAGTGCGGTGTGCTGGCTCGTGCTGAAAACCCGCATTCGCCGCTTCATTCCGGTTCGGAAGAGGAGTTCCTGGTGCGCGGTGAATACGAGACCGACACGGAGCATCGCCTGGCGTTGATGAAGGAGGCGGTGGAAGTGAGCAGGACTGCGCTCACTCAGCGCTTGGTATGGCGTATGGAGGGCCATCGCCTGAAGACTGTCTTCGCTGCGGAGCGCGGCGAGGACATGGAGTTGGGCATGCTGTAGTACTGTACTGTACTACTGTATACTACTTTTGGTTGGGACGGGTGATGTGCTAAATTGCCACTAGTCGGGAAAATGGCCTTTCCGCGTAATAAAACCTGAATTTGGTTATTTCTCCAAAACCTCAAATTCCGCTTTGTTTTCAAAACTCACCACTTTGTCAGTGTAAAGGTGTAGACCAATTGTAAACTCTACTTCGAAAAGACTATTAATTTTGACCAGTCATATCAAAATGCGATTAGCCGTTGAGCCATAGCAATAGGTTTCGTGCGAGATGCATTCAAAGACTCGAACGCATTGGCTGGCTAGATTAGATAACATGGCTACTATTCATGACAATCTACACTCATTTACTGTGCAACTGTAGGCGTAAATCGTAAGAGGGCGCGCAGAGTTTCCTTGGGCCGAGATAAATTGGTGTAGCCTTGGAACGCGCTCTGGTTGAAGGCATAGAATAGATCTGCCTTTTTCTCCTCGGCGTCCAAGATGAGTCTATCAATTGACTGCATAGAGTCACCTAGAATGTCCAGCTGCGTGCAGAAGTGAACATAAGCATCACAGTAGGCAGCATTAGAAAAGCAGGACACCACGTACATGTGTGGCCGTAGATCCGATTGCTTCGACTGCACTCGCTTGAAGGGCTTCAATTTCGCTTGCTACTCGAAGATCGCATGCAGCCGTCGGTTGTTCGTGGATCGAAGTAGAACTGGCCTGCGGGTCGTTGTCAACGTCCATTGGCTCGGCGTTAATGGTCTTTCTCATGTCGTCCCATGTACGCACTTCGGTATCTAGTCTACACGACAAGTGGAAAACTAAGGCTCGATTCATTCCGGATGCACATCATTTTTCATATTCCACGTACGCTGCGATCCGTGCTTCATGGGAATCTATCGTAGCTCGGAGACGCGCATTCTCTGGGTTCGGGAGTCGTACCTACCGCGAGAGAAGCAGGGATTCGTCATTACGTCATCATCTATAGTAAATTCATACGAAAAGGTCCTGCAGACATCGTACCGCCACGTTGGCTGGAGGATTGTGCGCCAGAAACGCCACGAACTCGAGCTCCAGGGCCTGTAAACTTTGCTCCGCTACAGAAACAGTAATCGTTAGCCTATGATCTCAACAGCCATTCCAATACGTTGCCTGCTCCATGCGCCACGTACTGAGCTGCATAATGTCTCGTCGTGCAGACGAAGTCGCAAATTCTTTCGTTGTGCGGCGGATTTCGCGCTTGATCTGGTAGCGCAGCGTGTGGTAGAGCCCCATTTGATCATCAGAGAGGCCATACTTCCGCTGCAATTCACCTTCATACTGAGCGTCTTGGGTGTCCGTCTCCTTCTTTTTGGACCGTGATTTGTCCTTCTTGTCGTCCTTCTCGGGCTTGCGTTCCTTCTTTCTGCTGCTCTCGCTACGTTTGGACGACTTGCGCTTATCGGTCATGTTGGCCTTAGGCTTCGACTTGGAGGACGACTTGGCGTGGAACGTAAACGCAGGCGTACTCGAGCTGGCTCGCCTTTCGTGCTTCTCTTCCTCGTCCTCGGGCAGCGTCTCCTTCGGTGATTTCTCTTGGCGCTTGGGCTTCTTGTCGTCTTCATCCGGGAAGACGAAGCCCCTTCGAACACTCTTGGCAGTCTGTTCTTCCTCTGGTTGCGAATCCTTCGGCTTTCGTTCAGGGCGTTTGGTCTTCTTCTCGACGTCATCAGGGAACACGAAGCCTGTTCGAACGCTCTTGGTGGCGGCGCTGGCCGTGCTGCTCGTCACGAGAGAGAGACACACACAGAGAGCGGTTAGCACCAGACCCAGACAGTCAGACGCATTAGAAGCAGCAGCAGCCACCTCTTCTTGGTCACGCGTCGACGCCGCGGCTTCTCCCGTCGCACCACGAGCGGGTCGTCGTTCATTGTCAGCGCCATCACCTTTTTACGCGCGCGATTCGTCGAGTGGAGGAAAAACCCACAAACCCCAACGCATTTTCAAAATATTCCCTAGTGGATTTTCTCTACTTTTGCGAAAACCCAACCAACAACAACAACTTGCTCATTCAAAATTTCAGAAACAGTACTGTAGTAGATTCATAAATACGGTACACATATGAGGAGCTCAATGTGCTCAAGCGGCTTCAGCCGTGGGAGGTGCAAAGTGCAGCACGTCGATGGTGATGTCGTCGTGGTAATTGCGGCGGTCTCCCGGAGAGATCATCTCCATCTGCGCAGCCGTGAGGCCGTAATAGTCGGCGATACGCTCCAAGATGGACGCGCGCAGCGCCACGCTCACGTTAGCCACGCCGTCCTCGCGATACTGCTCGACCATATTAACGATCTCCAGGTTGCTGAGCTCGCCGTAAAGCCCGTCTGACCCGAGCACGAGGAACTCTGGATGCCGCTGCTTGAGATCCACCTCGAACACGTCGGGCACAGCTGCACAAAGAGAAGCGCAATCAGCCCGAGTGCCGCACAGGAGCTCCTGGGATTTGCCAACGTACCAGTGATGTAGGGCCGCGAAAAGTCGCCATGGATGCGCAGCCCACGCGGCATGGGCGCCTTGTTCACCTCCTTGAACTTCATGTACGTGTCTCCGATGGATCGCGTGGGCTGCAGTCGGCCCTTGACGTAGAAGTTGTTGCTGCCGACCTCGCGGACGATGTCGCGGTCGTTCGGGTACAGCACACGCAGGCGGCGCTGCTCGCGCTCTTCGTTGGCTGAATGGTCGAAGGTCACCTGCTCCACGCCCAACGATCCGTCGGACTCGCGCACGGCCAGAATAGCGCGGCAGTCACCGCAGCTTGCGACAAACAGCCGCTTGCCGACCATCAGCGCTACGACTGCACACGCGCCCACGGAGCAAGCATTCCACACGCCGTGCTCAAACTGCAGACGACTCTGGCGCGTGAACTCCTGGTCTGTGTCCTTGAAGCCCTTAATGATGGCCTGAGTGACGTTCTCCTCGCCTGCGATCAAGTAGCTTTTGATGTTAGCGTACAGATTGCGCTGGACGAACTCCACGGCCTCCTCTCCGCCGTGGCCATCATAGCATGCGCAGAAGAATACGGGCGTCTGGGTGTCGTCCATCTCCACGACGTCCATGACGTACTGCGAGCGGTCTTCATTGTGACGATTGGCTGCGTAGCTGTGCATGTCATAACGCCAAAAGAGCTCTACACACACAGCCATAAGCATGCTTTCACTTCAATACGCAAGCTTTACGAGGCAGATCTTACCTTTGTTCTTGCTCTTCACCACGTCCGAGACCTGCGGAGGGACGGAACGCACGCGCAAATCGTCCAGAAAGTCGTTCTCCACTTCCAACGACTGCAAAGCGCACAGGACCATCATCACAAGGCATCTCATCGTGCAGCACTCGTTTAATTACGCACCTCTTTGCTCCACTCTGGCTGGATCATAGCAAAGAACGTGAGGAACATGGCGCGCCACGTCGGCTCTTCCTTGTCGTTGCTTGGCGCTTCGGCTCCAGTGTCACCTGCTACTGCTGCTGCAAGTTCGACCTGTTTGTCGCAATCCAGACTCGGATGCTCCATCTTGCTCATGGCATCACCAGAGGCCAGGGCAGAGTTGGACGCGCGAGCAGTCGCCACGACTATGGATGAGGCAAAGGGCGTGACAAGCAGCGACTTGCGTCTCGCCAGCAGATGGCGACGGCGCACTCCACGTTGCGCTCGGTACCACCCCAGCGCGCGGTTCTTTCGCGCACACGAGAGGATGGACATGTTGGTCAATCCGGCGGTCTTGGGGTCTGGAGCTTGAGGCAAATCCGGCACTGCTGCGTGTCAATTGAGCTGCTGGGCTCTGCTGCTTGTTTCTGCCGCCTTCGGTACGATTGATAATCTCACCTGCGAAAGCGAATACGATAGTAGTGATGGAAGATTGAGGTGTGTGACTGGCTGCATACAAACTTCAAGTGTATTGCGCGCGAACCGGCGATCGACTTGAAGTGATGACGCAATTCTTTCCGTTTTTTTAAACATGAGCCAATCAGCGATGCGCGTTGGGTCTCCCATATTAGGATTCACAGGTTGCGAGAACATGGCGATGAGGAGCTCAGGCATGCGACTTCCGGTGCAGAGGATGCGCGTCGACAGCAACAAGAGCTTGACACCACTTCTTGAAGTGGATTACTATCGCTGGCATCATGCAGCCGCTGAAGCACTACAAGGAGATCCAGAATGACGCTGAGAACCAGAAACAAGTCACTGAGCGCACCAAAACGATTGACGTCAAAGCAGAGATCAATAAGGATTGCTCACATGCAGTGAGTCGTCCTTGAGTATTG
>JAADVW010000671.1:0-18320 GCA_023335875.1 Elongisporangium prolatum | reverse complement strand
CTGCGAGCGATTCCGACATGAGCGCAGCGCACAGACTCACAGGTGCAGAGCCGCCACCATCGAGAAACCCGCGACAGAAGATGCCGATCGTAGATGGCGTCACCGTGCGGAATACAAAGCAGATTGAGGTGAAGCCTCGAATGACCTTCATGGACTTGAGCTCCGGGACCTCTGGGAATTCGGTCGACTGGTACAGGCAATAGCCTACTTGATTACCCTTGGAGTCGCGTGCCAGCCCTGTGGCTTCTAGTATGACAAAGTCTCTGCGCTGCATGACGGCGCCGACACCAATTGGCAGCTCATACGTGAACCACTTGGCGCCCAGGAACCGGTACGGGTCCTTGTTTGTCGGTCCGTGGATCGTGGCCAGGACTTTGGCGCCGTCAATGCGGTCGTTCACGTAGCTGCTCTTGAGGCGCCAGCTCTCGTCGTCGGCTGTGAATGAGCCGTACATGATGTCGTCCAGCGTGCCGTCAATGGTGCCAAAGCCCACGACGGTAGGAAGGTAGTCAATACTCTCAGTGATCGTGCTCACGGACGAGAACAAACGCGTTGTGCGGTCCACAAACTCAGGTAGCTGTATGTTGTCCGAATAAGAGCGATTGTTCTCCAATTCAGCCTTGCTTTGGCGCTCGCGATAGACGCGAAAGCTCTCTTTGGTCTTGACAAGCTTCCACTGCTTCAGGTTTGGGATTCTCATGCCGTTTGCGGTGAAGTCGTCATTAGACGCGATGGTCTCCTGCACGACCTGCTGCGCCTGCTGGGCTAAGGCCTGCTGCGCCTGCTGGGCTAAGGCCTGCTTCTCGTAACCATCGAGCTTCAGCGATAGGAACGCATCGTCTGGCAGCGTGAACACCATGTCCCTTTTCGCGTTGTGGACCTGAGACGCTGATGTGAGCAGCACGCGATTGTGTGTTTGTATTGTCGAAATCGATTCCTGCGTGATGATATATCACTATTTAGACTAATTACAACCTATGTATCGATATTCAAGGGTTTTCGTTCATTAAACTTGATAATTTAAGTAAATGTGTGACACTTTATAAACCGTTTGTAAGCAAAAGATCGTGAAAACCCAAGGCTGCAGTTGCGAAAAAAAAAGGCTTGTGTGCTGTTAAAAAAGGAAAGGCTCTTTTGAGTTGCATCATGTTTGTTTGCATCATCTTTGTTTTTCTCTTGTTTGGTTTAACGTTAAACACTTGTTCGCTGAAAAACTGTATTAGTATATGTACTTAGTATTTTCTCTAAAGATCTGTGGTTCAGTCACGTGACGCCAACAGTATCATACTGAAGTGCCGGAGGTTGATTACATTATTGGACGCACATCAATATCCCACCATGGCCTACAGTTCAGTGCTGGATCAGTCAGACTCATGAAGCGAGCTGACTTGCTGATCCTGTATGCTCGTGATCCGTTCGCATCGATGGTTAAACTGGTTTGAAATGCCACGATGCGATAGTTCCAGAACAAATATACGCGTCGGACCTGCTCCACGCTTGTCAGGACGAGCCAGTTGTCCCATGTCATCAGATAGCGGTTGCCAACCACAATGTAGCCCAGGCGGATCAATTCGTAGGCACTCAGCATCAAGTGTGCCGAGTCGCTGGCTTCGTACACGTTCGATCGGCCGATTCCGCCAATGTTGTATGCTCGAATTGAAAGTGCACGCTCAATCGAACAAGGCTCGAATGCTTTGAAACGCTCGTTGTGCGTCGTCATTTCATCTGAAAGCCAAACCATAGGCAGAATAAAGCTGGTTACAAGTACTACGAGCTTGAGAGTCAACAACGACGATACGTTGCCATTCATTCTCATCGTGATCTCAGTCGAGAAGAAATCAGTCAATCGCAAGTTTTCGAATTCGGCCGATCCAACGACTGTCACGATCCGTCCGCCGATTCCAAACAGCGGTGACTGTGCGCACACTGGCATGGACGAAGCCCAAGTTTACGATCGAAGGATACATTAGGAACCAGGAATCGCCCAGCGCCTTCTGTTGGCCTTCAAACTCGCATCCAATGGTGTAAAACACTGCGAGAATCATCTTCAAACGAGGAAGCATAGCGACTGGCAGAATGACAAAGCTATATGCATTGGCGACAGATCCAATGTCTGCGTTGTGCCAGAAGCTTCCGCCCTTTTAGTACGATCGATGGAGAGTAAGCATCGTTGCCATCCATCGGACCAGAAGCTCAATCACAGACGCGTTAGAGACGAACGCAGCCAGATCGTATTTGCAGGAAACGATGGTCGGGCCGTCGATTCGCGCGTGGAAGAAGCCGTACCGAGAGCCATTGGAGATGATGATGTTGTTTAATCCAGTCATTAACTGCGTGCTGTGGAGCTCAGTCCCCCAGTCAGAGTTGATCGTCTGGACCATACAGTCCGACACGTTTGCACACGTCAACTCTCGCTGAGCGACCGCGTCAAACTGGCGAACTCGGTACTCGCTCTCTTCGTGCGCACTCGTAGAGATCATGTCTGTGTGCCAGCGCATTCCTTGTGGGTCTTGGTACCATCCATTCTTCCATTCTCCACCAGGTTTCCCCAGCCACTGGGTCGTCAATCGCTCTCGAACGCTTCGACTGATTCCAAGCGCAAATGCACGTTTGATAGAAGCGTCTCCGTAGTTGCCACTAAGATGGATGTAGCACCCGCTGCCGTCCCAACTTAGGATTACGTATCTAGACAATGGACCATTGTCCCAAAGCGGCATGATCAGTATCGGAAGCGACTGCGGGATCCGTTTGAGAGTGTTGCTGTACACATCGTCAGCGATTCGAAGATCGTCGCGCGTGACTTTGTACCCAAAGGACTCGCATATCGAGAACAGATACGCGATCGTTGACTCAGTCAGGCGACACGTACGGGTCCAAGTCTGTTTGCTGGTCGGACTCAATGTCATAGTCGTCCGATTCACGACTCGAAAGCCGTGGATCGCAGTGCCAGTCGAGTCTTCTACGATTGCTGTCTTGGATTCGAGAGCTTCCATCAAGCCCACGGCTTTGAACGTTTTTTCTCGACGCATGCAGACCACCATTCGATCGCTATAGGGCTCATCGTTCTGGTCCGCCAAAACAGAAAGCCCGGCCGAGACTTCTTGGCCATAGATACTGACTGGATAGGATGTCGTGGTGTTGCTGACAATCGTGAAGAGCAGAGAGAGTGTGAGCATCATGAGAAATAACCAAAGCACTCAGTTGTACGCGGCTACCAGGACCTGGAGCCTGGTGACTGAATGCTGTGGAGTTATAGGGATAGATACACTCTTCACTGACGGTGAGCGCCATTGACGAAGAGGGGAGGCCGACTTGATCCTGGAAACGGACGATGCTAAAGGCACTATCTTGACCATTTTTGGTGTGAGAAAGTTGCCAGCTGATCACCATCTATTCTTGTGTATTTGATCTTCTTTTACAAGCGCACGCGAGGAGTTTTAAACAATATATCCAATTAGTGCGGCCTTGGCCTACATGCTGTTGTTGTCATTGCACTCACGCCGCTTGGTTCGGTCTTTCAAGTCAATTAAAGGAGCGCTTGAGTAGCTCCCTGTTTGGCTCGAGATCGACCTCAAATGCATGCAGAACGATTGAAAATACCAGGTAACAGATCAAATTGTACTCATTAATTCATCATAAAAACCATGGCGCATGCTCTCCCAATACGGACTCTGCATCATCACCTACGATCATTGATCCTTGCCGTGCAGTGATCGACTGTCTTAGCTGATGAAGTAGAGTCCATTTTCCAGCAATTATGAAACTTCGAATGCAAAATCTGCTGATATGCGTTTTGAACTTACGCCGTCGACATCAAATCCAGCGAAGGGAGGGGGAGAACTGAACTATTCGGAAGATTGCTCCGTGTGTGGCGCCGATTTGTTGTGGACGCACTTTCCTGGAGCGTGGTCGTTTGATATCCTGAATCACCTTAAATACTGATCTCAATCCACTACACTACAGTACTGTAGAAGTAGGACGTCTGTTGTTTCAGGACACACAAGATAAACACTCGAATAGAAGACCCGTTTTCAAATGTCGCCCCACCCGACTATAAGTAGTGGGATGACACTAAAAGGTTCTACTAGCCTCTATAGTGACAGCTCGTACTGTATAATTGTCACGCTCTGTACCTAATTGGCGATATACTGTACTATGTTAAAACTGATAAATAGAATGATGGTCCAACGGCAACAATCGCCATGACACGCGTGACAGATAAAGTGGGGAATACTATTCATGAGGTGGTTACTACGACAAGAAGCTTGCTCGTTGATGAAGCGACTCTACAATTCGTCCTTCTCCGTGGACTCCTCCTCAACGACGGCCGGCTCAGCCTCCTGCGTCACGAAATCCTTCTCCGTGAGCACTTCCTCCTCCTCGACTTCGTCCTCGTCCGCCGACTCAGCCTTCTCGGCTTCCTTCTTCTTGGCCTCTTCCTCGGCCGCAGCCTTCTCAGCCTCCTCAATCTCCGTCTTTTTCTCCTTGATGACTTCAATCTTGGCCAGCACGGCCTCCTCGTGGGCCTCAAACTCGGCCACATCGTCGGTTACAATGATATCATCAAACAGTGTGCCGCTCTTGACCTGCCACAGCTCAAATCCGATGGCGCCCACGTCCTTGGCGACGTTGTACAAGAAGTCGTCCTCAAAGTAGAGCGGGTTGTCGATGAGCGGGTGCTCCCACTCGCCCTTGTAGTCCGGGTTGTCGATCGTGCGCGGAGTCCACTCGCCCTTGTATTCGGGGTTTTCAATCATGGACGGCTCCCACTCGCCATCGTCTTCGTCGTCCCAGTCCTCGGGCTTCTCGGCATCCGGGTCCGGGATGGTCTTGGGGATGTCGTCGTAGCCCTCGGGCTTGACGTCCGTCGGGTCTGGAATGCGCTTGGCGTCCACCCAGTCCTCCGGCTTTGTCACGCTCGGGTCCTTGATCTGCTTCTCCGGCTGGAACGGCCAGTTGGTCGCGAGGTCGCCCGACTGCACGCTCTTGCCGTCTACCTTGATGTCGTACGTGTTGTCCTTCTTGAGGATGAACGTGTACAGATGCGCGTTCGAGTCCGACTCGGCCTTCTTGATCTCTGTGTCGTGGTCCATGTTCTTGGCTTCGCGGTTCGGGCGCGCGTAGTTGAGGATCGCGTGGATGCGATGGCTGTTGCCGCAAATGTCAGGGCCGAACATGACCGAGTACGGCGATTCGCCGCCAAAAGTCGACTGGTCCAGATCGCTCGGCAGCAGCTTGATGTATGCACCGCCGCAATCCAGCTTCTGCTCATGCTGCACGAGATACGAGATGTACAGGTCCTTGTCCTTGTTGTTCAGCGGCTTGTCGAGCTTGGCCGACAGCGCGTAGAAGCGCGCGTCCTCGCTCGTCTTGATGCCGTGGTCACCCTCGGCCACGTAATACTTGCCGGCCACCTGCTTGAACGCGCCGACCTCCGACTCGGGCTTCCAGGACGAGGCCACCCAGCGGTTCGCCCACTCGGCGTCGTCAAACGTCTCGCGGAAGTACACGTCAGCGTTCGCCACAGTCGCAGTAGCAGCCGCGGCCGCCAGCGCCAGCACAAGCTTGGTCATCATCTTGGAATCGGGTAGAAGTGTCGCGCTCGATGCGAATTCTCGAATGCCCCAATGCGATCCGGTCGCGGCCTTCGACGTTTTTTGCCTTGCCACGTGGTGGGCAATCCGAAAACAGCGGTCCGACTTAGGGTGGACCACCTCAGCCTAGGACACGACTGCCACGTGGAGTGCACTCCCGTGGGCTACGTATGCAAAGCAATCAAGCAAAATAGTGTGGACCACAGATTTCGAAGGTGTCAACTGAGGTCGGTTCTGGAATCTGTCAGAAGCTGAGGTGTCCATTTACGACGCAGCGACAGTGTGTACATGTTTCAATTGCTTGTACACTGTACACTGATTGTTTGCATGCTGCAGTACCACTGAAACACGGCCACACAGTTCCCCGAGAAGAATTCGAACGAAGACTTGCTATCATTTCAAATCAAAGTGAAGACACTCGCAATCAAGAGATTCATTCAACTTATTTCGCCGGGGGTGGGAGTTGTGCAGCAGCAACAACAGCACACGCCAGCAGCGGCACGAGAATGATAAGCTCAAAATGCACGAGAATAAAACATACACATTTACACTTCGTCTATCGCGGCAGAGCCAGCAGGCGACTCTCGCTATGTACATGGAACTCTGGTTGTATGCAACAGGCAAAACGACCAGAGGACCGCACGCACGTACGAGAGCGCCAAGCAGACGAAGCACAGCGCCGCGAAGTCCACACCCGCAAGAAGGCGGGTGGGTGCACTTAACAGTACCTTCATAAATTACGGTCTGGAGCAGTTTAAAAGCCTCATGCTTTCTCACTGCGAGTTCTTCTTCGTCCTTGTACCGATGCGAGGCTTCAATTAATTCGAGCGAAGATCCATCAACACCTTCTGGGTCCAGGAAGCCAACTGCATCGCTTGCGGGTTCTCACGGTTGTTCGCGCACTCGCTCAGCAATTGGGCAACAAATTGCTGCGTTGACAGATCGGCAACGGCCTTGCCCATAGACTGACCCATGTCACTACATCATACAAACAAATACAAAGTCAGTGTCACCACATACCAAATCAACACAATTTTAAAATAAACATACCCAATCAGTCCAACAGCACCAGTGGTCACGGATTCAGTGCGCGTAACCATGTCGTTCGCCAATGTCGCCAAGAATCCGCCAACTTGAGGGGCAAATTCCAGAAGCATAGTGGCCTTTCCATCAGCACCTAGGCCCTGAACAATGCCAGTAAGGGCTTCCAGTACACTTTCGCGCAGCTGGTTCATGTACTCAACGATTTCTTCGTCGTCGGTGGCAATCGACCCACAGGCACCAGCGGCTTGCAGAATCATTTGCATGGAGGCACCGAGGTAACGATCGTAGTCACCTTCAATGGCCAGCGCCAAATCGCCGAAGCACGAAAGCACCGGGGGCTTTACCGAGCGATTCAGGCTCGGGTTCTTCAAAATTTCAATCAAAGCACCAACAATTTCGTCGCAAAGCGGAAGAATCTTCTTCTCCAGCGCACGGCACAAATCACCGACAACACCAACGGCGACGCTGCAGACCATGTACTCTTCGCTGTTGCGCAATCCCATGAGAACAACGGGGCCGAAGAGTTGCATGTAAACTTCGAAATTACTTCCAACCGCGTTAGCAAGAGCTCCAGCAGCCATGAAAGCTTCCTCAGCAGCAGCAGCATTGCGCGTGGAAAATACTTGCAAGAGGGCCTGCATAATGCGATCGGAAAGGGGAGAGATATTTGATGCCATCTTCTGAATAGCAGCGATGAGCACGCCGCACAGAAGGGCTTGCAGACCAGAAGGATCTTCGCGAAGGTCGTTGGGGTTTTCCAACAGACCCTTGATGCTGCGCTCAAGGCGTTCGAGAATGACAGGCATGCGAAGCATAATGTGGTCGTTTACCTCATCAGCACCAACCTGAACCAGCATGTTCAAAGCCTCATAAGCAGATCCACGGAGGTTGCTCTCCGTGGCATTTGGGCGGTCACTCGTCTCCAAAAGCTTATCGAACAGCGTGTTAAAGTAGGGAGTCAGCATGTGGGAAGCAGCTTCAGATTCCTCAAAGGCCTTCACGATATTGTGGATAGCGTAACACACGTTATGGGAGACGCGCGGTTCCTGATCCAGGCCTTCCAAGAACAGTTGCATCAGAGCCGGAAGCATTTCACCACTGATGCATCCGTTGTGCAGCTCACAAATACGACCCAGAGTCCAAGCAGTGGTATCGCGCACTAGAATGTTGTCAAATTGCATGCAACCCATGAGGAAGCCAAGGGCTTGACGAACCAGAGGAGTAATCTTGGCCGTATCGGGACCGTCCAAAATAGAGCCAAAAGCCATAATCGCGGCTTCCTTCTGACGCCAGTCATTGCTTTCAATGTTCTGGGTGATAAAAGCCATAGTAAGGTCCACACAGGCGTCACCAACAGTCTGGGCCACGAGAGCAAGGCAGGTAGCGCCAGCCATCGACAGGTTCCAAGAATCTTCATCCTGATCTTCATCTTGCTGCTTCAGCGTCTCAGTCAGCAGAGGGATAAGGCTACCCAAAACCGCCTGCACGTAGTATTGGCACGGAATTGTCGTATCCGTCTGACCATCCAGTTCGGCGTAGTGCATTTCTTCAATCAAATCAATTTCCACATCGCACATGGAGGACCAGAATTCGAGCGACTGGAGCCCTACTTCATCTTGGTCGCCCGTAATAGCGTTGAATGTCAGCTTACACAGCGTCTCCATGTACTCGGCCAGGTATTCATAGTAAAGCGTTGCAATTGTGGCAATGCATTCGTACGAGACAACACGCGTACGCAGATCGGTCGACTGAGTAGCTTCGCAAATTTTCTGCAAGATGTGGTCGCGTTCTTGTTTGCGCTTGAAATTTTCATTCACAAACTCTAGACTGTTGCGCAGAGCCGTAACGGCAGCGTAGCGAATAGGCGCCGGTCGGTCCGAGCGCATACCGTCCACAATGGCAGTAAGAATGCGGTTCGTGTCTTGTTCATCGATGGTGTTCTCCTCAAGCTCATCGCAGAGGTAGCCCAGACACTCGAGTGATGCGTGGATGCAACCTTCGGAGCCGCTGGTGACATTCTTCAACAGCTCTTCTAGCAATGTGGGCCATTCTTTCTCAGGCAGCTCAATCGAGCCGAGCTTCGCAACAAGCTGGGCACTTGTGTGGCGCGCGACTGGGTCGTTTGACTGCAGCACGCTCAGGGATCCTTCTTTGATTTGAGCCCGCAAATTAGGGTCCATCGCCAACCAGGCGTTAATCTTCTGTTGCTGGAGCACGTCGTCCTTGGCATCGAGAACATTCTTTAAATAAAGACCAGCAGCCTGGCGGCCGATCACGGCAAAATCTTCAGCGGCGAGCGCCTGCACCAATGTGACCATGAACTGGCCCATCTGCGACTGCAGTGCGCTGTTGAGGAACTCTTCGGCCTGGTTTCGGAGGTTCACATCTACGTCAGACACACAGAAACTGGTCAGTAAACCGAGCCAAAAGATCGCCTCTTCAAGAAAACCCTGAGCGGCGGAACGGCCACAGAGTGCGGGCAGACGAACATACCAGGACTCTGGGTGTTCAATAGAGCCGCGGAGATGTCCATGGCGGTCTCTGGGGTTCTGTGTACGGAGGGGGAAATGAAGGCACGAGGAGGCAAATGCGCGGGAAACCCAACAGTGTCGGTGCGACGCGGAGAGAGAAGGTCACGAAATACCTGTTGGGCGGCAGGTTACGGGCCCAAGCCAGTAGAAAGGGCGCGGTTCGCGGGGTTTTTCTCAAGGCTGCTCTCACAAAAAGCAGGAAAAACCTTAAACGTCCCGCGGACTAAAACCTCGCGAGTTAGGCGAATAAGTAGGGTCGGACCGTCCACGCACCCACAACCCCAGAGAAAAAATACTCATCCTGAGGTTTTATCGAAGGCGGAAAAAAGACTGGTTCGTGGGGGCGGTACCGCTCACAATGGTACACTTGGGTACGCCGTACCCGTATTGAGAATGATGGTCACGACTGCTGCCCTTGCGCGCGCATTCGGAATGATGGTCCGCAGAATCTCGCAACAACCCGAGAAGGAAAGAATCAGGAGGGGAAAGCGCATCATGGGCGGCGGCTTCGGCTTCGGATTGCTCGTAGACGTGCAGATGCTGGGCTTTTTCGAGGCCCAGCATCATCGCACACACAAGCACTTCTTGGCCTATGTATTGCAGGTGTCCACGACCAGCTCCCAGTTCCTCATCTACAGGTGCGTATCTTTTCTTTCTGGGCGGCGCGAGTTGAAGCTACGAGTGTTCGCATGTGCTTGTTGATGGCTCACATGGCAGTCCCCTTTTTCTGTGCTGCGCAGGCGATATTCCCAGATCGCTGCTCTGGCGGGCAAGCTGCATTTCCATCCTTCTGTGGGGCTCCCGCCAAAGTACGCGCTCCAAGTGTTTCCGCTTACAGCGGACCAGTTGCAGCAGCGGTTTGATGGACTACGTGCGTTTCTGCATGACGTGTTTGTGCAACTCTTAGGACAATACGAAGAAGGCATGCATCATGATGTGACGTCCAATGCCGGATTAGACATGCAAAACTTTTTCGACTTTGTCTCACATCATCGCAATCTGCCGCCAAAGCCTGTGCGGGGATTACCTGAATGGGCCAAGCCGGCTATTTTACATGGTGGGAATTCAGCCGCGGCCACAGGCACTGGTGCGTCGTGGTCATTTCCATACCCGCGCTCACGATCCTCGTCATCCGACAGCTTTGGAACGATTGAGTCTGCGCGTTCTGGGGCTGCTCCAAATACCTGGCAAGACGTGGAAAGTGTGGATGAAGATGTTCAAGATACGAGCGCGAGTCAAGATGTGTCAAATGAATTCCGCAATGAATTATTACAAACTGAAGGAAACTTGAATGCGCTTTGGAATTGCGTGCGAGCGTATATGCGCGCTACAGATGCCTGGTGGGTTTCTGCTGGTGCCGTATTGGATGAATATAAACGTATCGGGGACATGTCCCTTCTTCAAACGCAGGCAGAAAATGGGCACCTCGATGTATCAGCCCCCAGCGATCAAGATGTTCATCGATCTCTGGCCTCAAGGCATTCATCACGGCTTGCAACCACATACAATAAGATGATTGATGGAATGCTGCCTCAGTTCGAGCATAAATGTGAACAGGATGTATTACAGCGTCTGGATATGCTTTTGCAAGGTGTTTTACCTGAAGTAAAGCATTCGTATTGGACACGTATGGCAAACTTTCACTCAAATGGAGCTGAATCAAGTACGGATACTGCTCACCTTCGTCGATTGAAACTGGAGCGATCGCAGCTGCAAGAGAAAATTCGCGAGGAAGTGCAAGAGAGTATGATTGCTTTCGTCAAAATTCAAAACGGATTCTTAAAAGACATGCACAAGCGTCTTGAGTCGTTCGAGTGTGTTGATTTGATTGTGCAAGAAGACAAGCACCAATTAAGTGCTGAGCCAGTTTCCGATTGTGATTGTAGTACGTCGATGTTGCCTCCAGTATCAATCGCAATCAACTTAAAATTGGCTGATAACGAAGAGCAAAACGCTGAATACAATGCGGATGATGCGACAGAACAAACACTTGAGTCATGTACAAGTGAAGACGCTAACGTAGAAGACGTGCTTATTCGGTTGCAGTCTCCGTCGGCTGCTGTGGAAAACATAAATGAGGTCAAGTTTGATGACAGCGAAAGTAACGGCGATGAGCAAGAAAATCATGATGAAGACTTAAACTGCTCTCGAATGTGGGTTTGGGGACGCTCTCCGTCGTCAGAGGCCGGAAGCCATTTAGTCCTTCGTCCAAAGCGGGCTTCTATTCTCCATGGCCAGTCAATCGTTCAGATGGCATGTGGTGGCGAGCACGTGTTGTATTTGACCGACACTGGTGACGTCTACAGCTATGGAGACAGTGATGATAAGCCATCAAGTAAGCGTGGACGTTCGAGTTCTTTTATTGCTCCTCGTTTGATTGAAGAATTCGCGCTCGAGAAGGCTCTCCATCGCACTCAAATAGTTTCTGTGGCCTGCGGTGCACAACATTCTCTAGGCATCACAGATGGTGGAGAGGTATATACCTGGGGAAGCGGTGAAGATGGAAGATTGGGACATGGTGATATGCGTGATCGTTCTGTGCCACGAAAAGTTATGAGTTTGTTGCGGGAAAGAGTGATTCAAGCAAGCTGCGGTGGTGCTCATACGGCGGTATTGACTGATCAAGGAAAAGTGTTCACATTCGGCCGTGGTCGCAATGGTCGATTGGGTCTAGGAGATACGAAATGGCGCGACACACCTCACGAAATTACCGCATTTCCTGGAAACAAGATTATAATCATTCAAGTTGTTTGTGGGTGGAACTTTACTGTTGCATTGGCAAAAGACGGTAGTGTTTTTTCATGGGGCAAGCAGGGTGAAGGTCAATGCGGTTTGGGATACCTCGAGAAAGATCAATTGGTGCCTCGACATGTAGAAAAATTATCCGATTCTTGCGTTGTCGATATTGCATGTGGCTATACGCACACGCTAGCTTTAACTGCTGAAGGCGAAGTGTACTCGTGGGGATTGGGTGAGTATGGCCAACTTGGTCGAAGTATCGTGTATCAGCCAATTCCCGAACTTGTGGATTTTTCTCAAGTGCTATGTGCTCCTGATCGAGTTACCCAGGTTTATTGTGGAGCGTTTCACTCAATTGCGACAACAGAGTCGCGCGTTATGTTCGCATGGGGATTAAATATGTATGGTGCTTGTGGGCTAGGACATACTGTCAACAAAGATTCACCAGAGCGAATTGATTGTTTTTCTTCAGACTCACATGAGCTGGTTGTAGCTTGTGGGCACAAGTATACTGTCGCTCTCCAAGTGAATAATCTACGATTGGCTCCCCATGCCGCACATTTCTTGGCTCAAGCAGTGGGAACACAATTCCATCAGCAACACCGGCACAGTGCTGCGAAACAGCTTCTTTCGTCCGATGAAAATCATAACATTGAAAACGTTCAAGGTGCCGATGGACGCTCAAATAGACAAGTGTCATCAGGGGATGAGTGGGCTCCACGTGAAAGCAACAGCACTTATCCGCGAACTCTTTCGTACGGCACGATGAATGGAGTGGGCATTAATACGCATGAGACTCGTGAAGTAATTCACGAGAAGGAGGAAGAATTGCGACGGGCAAAGAAAGTATGGAGAACGCGTATTTTGCGCGATTGGGAAGACTGTAAAGACACACCGCTTGCTCATTCTATGTGGAGACAAGGAATTCCACCTTCAATTCGTGCTCGAGTTTGGCCGTTGGCTATAGGGAATAAGCTCAAAATCACACCTGATATGTATCAAATTTACCGCAAACGCGCGCTGGCTCATAAGAAAGACAAGGAAAGCGGAATCGACGGGACAGCGACAGTCATTGGTCGTGAGCATACGTTGGCCCTCATTGATACAGATTTGCCGAGAACATTCCCGTCGTTAAAGCTATTTGACGCCAGTGGTCCTTTCTACGAATTTTTGCTGGAAGTTTTGGAGACATATGCATGCTATCGGCCTGACTTGGGGTACATCCAGGGCATGTCCTATCTAGCCGCTATGCTTTGTTTGCATATGCCGCAAGACCGATATCTTACGTTTCAGTGTCTCGCGAATCTGATGGTGCATGAACACCTGTTCACATTCTATTTGCTCGATGCGGATCTTTCAGGGGTCTACTACAAGCTGTTTGATGCTTTTTTATGTGTCCGATTGCCCGAACTCCATGCCCATCTAAATGACCTTGGAATGCCTTGCTCAATGTATTTGATGAACTGGCTTCAAACGTTGTTTCTTCAAGTATTGCCATTGGAGTGTGCAGCTCGCGTATTCGACAATTTCTTGCTGGACGGAACTGTATTCCTATTTCGAACAGCAATGGCTATCCATGAACTCTTGCAGCCGGATCTGCTCGGTGCTGAAATTGATTCGGCCATGCCAATATTGCAGAAAAATATGATCTATCAAGATTTGTGGAATACTCGAGTGAGCGAAGATGAGTTATTCCGCATAATTCCCACGATAGCTGTACCAAGTCATATTTACGCTGCTTTAGATCGAGTGGTGAACGACGTATTCTTCTACGAGAAAACGAACAACCGATCAGGAACGCGCAACACGCGACGAGGTGGACAGCAGGACGACGAAGAAGCTTGGCGCTCGATGGTGCGTGGCGGTCAAAGCGCTGGCATTGGCCGAGTAAAGCACGAACGGCGGCGGATGTACTCCATTAGTGATACGCTGAATGGGGTGCTGGGCGGATTTTAGGAGACAATTCGGAAGTAAAATTTTGATTTTCAAGAAAAGCTCACCTAGCTCTGTCGCGTTCATCTTCGTCATCGCCCTATAAGAAAACCTACTTAAAAATTGATGTTGTAACGGTGCACACGCAATACCTCAAGTGATATTGACTACATCCCAATCACATGGCTGCGTAGTCTGCCTCAGTGCTGGCTCCATAATCTCCGAGATCAGAAAACATTTTCTCCTCGCGTATCTTGGCTAGATGGCCTTGGTAGACGACCACGCTAACCACAGCACCAACTGCAGCTGCGCAGCCGACAACTATTCCCGCAATCACACCACCCGAAAGCTTGGAATCACTACTAGAGGTAGTTGTCTTGGCGTTGTCACTCTTGGTCGTATTCTGAGCGTTGTTTGTCGCTGGAGTTGTCGTGGCCGGCGTCGGCGTAGGAGTTGTTGAGGCTACCGTTGGTGTTGGTGTCGGTGTCGTTGTTAAAGTTGTGGTTGGAGTTGGAGTCGGACTTGATGTCGGCGTAGCAGTTGTCGAGGCTGGCGTTGGCGTTGGTATCGTCGAGGCTGGAGTAGGCGTCGGTGTTGTCGAGGCAGGAGTTGACGTCGGTGTTGGTGTCGGAGTCGTTGGAGTAGGAGTCGGCGTTGGACTCGTCGGTGTCGGTGTTGGCGTTGGCGTTGGTGTTGGCGTTGGTATATTGGTTGAAGGGCATGGTGTGCTCGTTTTCGATGGTGTTGGAGTTGGTTTCGAAGTCGTTGGACACGGAGTCGTTGTCGTCGGCGCTGGAGTTGGCGAAGGATATGGAGTTGGCTCCGTAATCGTAGGATACGGAGTCGGTTCTGTGCTTGCAGGATAAAGCGAAGGCTCTGTAGTCGTCGGGCACGGAGTTGGCTCTGGTGTCGTCGAAGTATCTGGTTCCGTACTCTTTGGATATGGAGTCGGTTCTGTAGTGGTTGGATACGGCGTTTCTATTGATCCAGATCCGGAATAACTTGATCCAGACTCAGAAGGATAGAGCTGTGGCGGAGGAGGCGGTGGATCAGTGCAAGGAAGCACTGGTATATGCGGCTCAAACGGATCCTCGTCGTATCCTTGGTTCCTGGCCTCATGATACGCGTTGATCTGTTCATCGATAACATATTGATCACTCTCTCTTCTTCCATCGCCATAAATGCCGCTTCCACGAAGCTCGAATGGATTCTCACGACGTCTATACCCCTTAGAAGAATGGAACGCGCTAGGATCGCCGTCTCCATGGTCCTCGCTGGCAAACTGATCGTTTCCACCTTGATGGAACGGATTCGGACGACGCGCTTGCGCTGCTTCTGTTGTGATGGCAATGTGGTCGTGTGGTTCGTGGTCATCTGGGTCGAATGGATTAGGACGATGCCCTAGCTCCAGATACTGTTCATCGCCACCGGTGTGAGTACCTGCCTCGTGCGCATTGGCTTGCTCTTGAAACCCAAACGGAGCCCTAATGTGCCCGTGTTTTAAGTCTTGATAAGCACTTTCCACTCCAAGCGGATTGCCGTGATGCTTGTGGAACGATTCGGCTTGGTGCATATTGTCTTCCTCACGCAAGGAGACTTCGCTCGGGTCCCACGGCAGCTCGTCATGGGCATAGGTATCCGCATGGACTTGCTCCGCAGCAAACACGATGACTGCGATTACAAGCACGAGGTGTCTGCGCTTGCGCCGGCTCATCGTCCACCTGCCGCTCACTCTCCAGACTCTCGTGACTGTCGAGTCCAAATCGAGCAACAATAGATATGGATGAGATCCAAAGCAGCCGTGACCGTCCAAACTGCGCGCGATCCCTTGGAAAGGTCACCCACCACCGGCCGCCCCCATGCGCGACGCTTCACGCCTCAGAGCAAAGATATCTGTTCTCAATCAGTGAACGTACGTCAATTGCTTTGCTGGTCTTCTCCGCGAGGAAGACTCTCTGTCCAGCTTTCGCATGCGTCTTGGCCATAGCAGAAGCTCTCTCGAGCATCATACAGTCGTGAATTTGGCAAAACGCTGTGCGCCACCCATCGCCTCCTAGCGAACCGACAGCCCCTCAATAGCTCGAGTGCATGCAAACGCTGCGGTGTCTAAGCGTCGCAGCGTCAAGATCTCAGTCCGCATGTGGCGGCATCTCAGCGATACCCAACATGCGTTTGAACCCATTTCGGTTCGGAACCGTGGCCCGGTCTTCCGTACCGCAGCGAACCGGTCCCACAGGACGTTTGTCTGACTCACTAGGCGAGCAGCATGGCTCTGCGCACGCTGCTGCTTGTAGAGCTGGCGCTCGTGCCTGGCGCTTGGGCCATGAAGCAGCAGTGGGACTTTGAGCAGGAAGACCGACGCGAGTTCACGGTTGAGCGCTTCGGCTTTGGACCGGCGGGTAGTCTGCACGTGCGCGTCTCGGACGTCGTGGTCACGGCCCTGAACAACCAGAGCTTCACGGCCTCGACGGGTTCCAGTCACCACAACGTGGACCTAATCGCAGGCGTGCTCTTCGTGCACGAGAGCGATATACTCGAGACCATGGCTGCGCTGCACGGCGCCATGCCCGGAGACGAGCAGGAGAACCGAGACGACGAAGATGGAGCCAGTAACCCGCTTTGCCTCGTGCAGGAGCGGCCCCAGGACACCTGGATCGATCTAGCGGATGAAACCACGTGGTACGAAGCCTCAGTGTGCTGCTGTGGAGAGAGATGGAGGCTCTGATGCAGACTCGTGCGTGGGTTTGACAGGGAGATCCGCAGGAACGTGACGGAAGAGAACGACCCGCTGCTGCCAGGCTTCTACTACATCTTGGTCGCTCACTGCTCTCCTGAATGGACGCTGTCGTTCCGTGTACGTCACCTCCGTGCTAGTGCGAACTGCAGCCGTTGTTCTAATACAAAGCGTGTATAGATGGAGGCTGAATTCAAGAACGGAGCTAGGAACTATCTTTCAATGGGCGATGCGCAGCTGCCGACGGTGTATCTCGTACTCTCGGTCGCGTTTCTGCTCGCCACGTTCGTGTGGATCTACGCTCTGCGCAAGCACTCGGACCATGTACGTCGCTTGTCGTGCTGCTGTGTGCATTGGTTGCTCACACTCGCTGGCTGCAGATCCTCTCGGTGCACCATCTCATGACGCTGCTGGTGCTGGCCAAGACGCTCACGCTCTTTGCCGAGTCCATGCGCGTGTATTACATGAAGCTCCACGGCGACGCGCTCACGAGCTGGACGGCCGTGTACTACACACTCGCAGTGCTCAAGGGTCTGCTGCTGTTTGGCGTGCTGCTGCTCATCGGCATGGGCTGGTCGATCGTCAAGCCGCATCTGTCGACAAGGGACAAGTACGTGCTCTCGACGGTGCTTGTGCTGCAGGTGCTGAGCAACACAGCCATGATCGCACTAGAAGAGTCGTCGGTCGGCACACGGTCGTGGCTCACGTGGCGAGACGTGCTCCATCTTGTGGACATTCTCTGCTGTCTGGCGATCCTGGTGCCGATTATCTGGTCGATCCGTCAGCTGCGCCAGTCGGCTGCCACAGACGGCAAGGCGCACCAGAACCTGCACAAGCTCGTGCAGTTCCGCTCGTTCTATCTGCTGGTTGTCACGTACATTTACGTCACGCGCATCGCGCTGTTCCTGCTGCTGGATGCGCTGCCGTACGACGCCACGTGGATAGCTGTGGCTCTGGGCCAAGTGGCCTCGCTTGTGTTCTTCGTGCTCACGGGCTGGCGCTTCCGCCCCGTGCCGCTGAACCCGTACCTGGAGCTGCACACGCACGTGGATGCGCTGGATGAGTTTGATATCCTGGACGACGACGACGACGACGACATGAACCTCTTGGACGTGCAATCCAAGATGCTGCATAGAGACCAACGCAGCAGCAATGACCAGTTCAGGCATTTACGAGGCAAAAGCAGTGGAAACGCAGTGTCAGCAGTCTGAGTGAGTGCTGGAATAAAGCCAATCCAATGTGCTCGTGTAATGAGCAGTCTTTGTATCTAGTCCATGAAGCTGCAAGGCGTACGTATCAAGCAGACCATGGGAATAGGAGTAGGAAGTCAAGGGTTTGATATGGGAACCAAGGTCTTGACATACATAATAAGAGCGTATGCACATGCTCGGCTGGATGCTCAATCAAGTCAGCAATGGGTCTCTCCAGCTCGTCAATGTGCACGCCCGTATCTTCCAGTGCGAGAGATCGAACACATGGGCAGCCTTAAGCAGAGCAACCTCATCCCGTATCGGAAACTCATTCCCAGTCCGTAGAAACAACGATTCTGTACCTCCAGATCTGGATTTGGATCGGACTGTTTGCTGGAAAATTGTGCGCACGAAGTTCGAGGCTTCACCTCAATCTGCTTTGTATTCCGCACGGTGACGCCATCTACGATCGGCATCTTCTGTCGCGGGTTTCTCGATGGTGGCGGCTCTGCACCTGTGAGTCTGTGCGCTGCGCTCATGTCGGAATCGCTCGCAG
>JAADVW010000670.1:0-18322 GCA_023335875.1 Elongisporangium prolatum | reverse complement strand
GATCGCGAGCTGGACGGCTGAACTGGCTGAGAACGAGGCCAATCAGAGCGCGCTCGAACTGAGTCCAGAACTGTGGGCGTCAGTCAAGCGGCTGGTGTGAAGTTAATCATCAGTGGACGCTGGAAGCGTGTAAGGCAAGGCGCGGGTTGTGTGTGCAAGGAGATTAAGGCGACACACAAACGCGTGAAGAGCAGTGAAAGGGGAAGGCGCAAGAGCAAGCGTGTGCTGACGGACAAGAGGCGGAACGGGAAGAGCAACTGGTGAGGTGTGGCGGGCTGTGCACTGTGCATTGGTGCACCGGTGTTGCAGTGAGCTCAAGCTGGTGAAGTGCGAGAGTGCCTGAGAGGTGGAAAGCGCACTGAAGCTTGAGAGTCCGTGTGTATAAGGTGTATCGGCTGCCTTGAACAGGACAAAAGACAGGATACAAAAGGGATTTTGCGGATCACAGGCCCAGTCTCACCAAGACCCAGTGATCACTCTAGTTTGAGCTGAAGGAAGTTCAGTACACGTTACCTTTGTGACCTCAAATAGTCGGCTCGACTATTATTTGGGTCAGCAAAAAACGTTTTCGACGATTGGAGACCTTTTGGATATCGAAACCGCACGTATCTTAGAACGTCATCAACAATACTATATTTGCCTCCAAGCTGCGCAGCATTTCCGAAATCGGCATCATCAGCGATCAGGGTCACAGGCCGATTCAGCTGTAGAAGACGTGTGCTTTGATGATGATATCCTTCCTCAATCAGCAATTCATTCAACCGATGTATCGCGCTTATCACATGACTATGTGTCCATTCCTGCAGAGTACTATTCAGCTGATGTTGACGTTCAAATGGAGATTACTGCAACTCATGAAGACCACGAATTTTCAGATGAGCAAGATGCTCCAATCAAAAAGCTTCTTGCGCATTCTATCGAAACTTCCTCTTTGCGTTGTGATATCTGTGAACGATTCACAGCAAGCTCCACCGAGCTCACACAAGCACAGCTCTAGGAGAAATATCAACACACAGCTAATCGCACCACTCACGAACGAGCTGCATTCCAATTGAACAGACTTGAAGTCATTATATAGGCATTTTACAACACAATTCGCGACGTTTCTCAACACCATGAAATGCCTTCAGTGTCGACTATTCCCTCTTTTGGATCTATCCGTGAGATATCAGCCCATTTCAACTTCAACCCAACCCAACACTTTGCTTTTACGCTTATTGCTGTTCTACTTCTTTTAAAGATCACAGGCCAGCTCATCTCTTCACAATTCATGGACGTTTTAACACTTCTCCAATAATTATCACTGGTGCAGGACGCACAGGAAAGTCTCGGATCATTTCTGCCATTCGAGCACTTTGCGATGCCTGGGGCCAGCCAAACGCAACAATGGTCGTTGCATCGACGGGTATTGCTGCCGCTAGTCTATAGGGAAGCACCATGCACAGCTCTGTTGGACTTGGCATCAACTGCACACAACTACCAAAACACATCAAAACACCGACTGATACGCTTCTTCATCAGTGGGCTCCAGTACAATGCATCATCGCTGACGAATTATCAATGATCGACTTTGCTTTTTTCGGCCTTTTGGAAGAAGCGATAAGACATGCGAAAGATAACCTAGACCAGCCATTTGGCGGACTGATCACAGTCCTCATGTTTGACCATTGCCAGCTCCGCACCGTCAACGGCGTGCCTATGTACAATCAAAGAACGGACACGTGCCACTTACGCCCCTTCAAGACCGTGGCTGTCGACTATATCAATCTATCAGCAAAGTTTTCTTGACTGAAAATATGCGCTTTGTAGAAAATCCTGAGTGGGGCTAATGGCTTTCTTGTGCAAGATTTGGCAACTGAACCAAAGAACTACGCTCCTACATTGATAACATAACCGACTTTGGAACCTGTATTTCGAATAATCACCGATGCCTCATTCAGACAATTTTTTTCAACCGACAATATCACACGAACTACAGTCAATGACACAGCCGTCCATATAGCCGTTCGGTGCCTTGGTCATGAAAGAAGAGTATTTGTCATTCCTGCCAGACTTTCTCGAAGACTCTCGCCTATCGAGATCGCTGTTATTCGAGGAATCCCCGACAACAAAACAGGTAACATCCCATCCTTCTTGCATGTCTATATAGGTGAGTTATGTGGCAATTATTTCTACGACCCATCGACAACATTAACTGACGATTACGATATGCGCAGGCATGCCGGTCAGGATAAAGGCTTATCAGTGCGTCGCCAAAGGCGTCGCCAATGGAGCAACAGGACATGAGTATCATATCGACTGGCCACCTGGAACAGCTTTCACGCACCAACAAAACGGAACATGGCTCGCATCTACCCAGTCTACAAACCTCTACGTGAACATTGACAACACTTCTTCGCCAACACCATTTCCTCAACTCTCTGCTGACTGGCCTAGCTCAGTTATGCCTGTTTATCAGACTACCTTCCCTATTTCTATCCATGGACCCTCGTTATCTATCAAAGGATTTCCTGTTGCTCTAGCTTTCGGTTCCACAGTCCATGGAATGCAAGGAGAGACGCGAGATGCCATCGCGGTAACCTGTTTACGCCCTCCCAAATCTCACCACGCTGATCCTCACGCATTGTATGTCGCTTTGTCTCGAATCAAAACTCGACAAGGACTCCATTGGATCGGAATACGTCTACCACTCAAGACTACGACTATTTTGGTCCAAACGCAGAAGTCCTGCTCGAAAAAACTCGATTGCGCCGACTTTCGAATACCACGCTTTTCAAGTTTAACCATCTCATAACTCGTCATAATTTACACTCAATTAAATAAAAAATCTATCTCAACAATCGGCTTGCGACTTATCCACACTGGATCCCCTAGCCAGTGAGGCACGAAATATGAGGGAGACTGTTCCTTTATCGCGCCACATTCCGGAATCGCAATCTCAAAATGTGAGCCACGCGCATTAGCATATCAATTAGCCAATGAACCCAGAGTGATGATCATCCAGGTAAAGAAACGGAAACCGTGCTCGCTCGTGCGGCCATGAAGCGAAGAGGCGGCAAGGACGCTGACGTCGCCCTGCCGCGCGTGGTCACTGCGTCGTCGTCTACAGCGAGCTCCGTAGCTGATGGAGCTCTTTCTGGAGCAGGTGCAACGGCAGTGCGGCCACGACCGGGCCTTGTGGCGTCTACTGGCACAACAGCGCCAGGGTCAACGCTCTCGCCGTCAAGTTTGCGCGCGACAATAAAGCCGCAGGAGGGCAACATCGCGACTGTAGAGGAGCAGGAACGCAAGCGCAAGCTTGTGCGCCAGGTGCCATTGCTGCAACAAGTCGTGAAAGACCAGATCTGTGACCTCGAGGCGCTCGTGAACGCCATGCGCATTGAGACGTTCGTAGACGGCGAGTACATCTACTCGCAGGGCCAAGATGACCGCGTGCTCTACTTCATCGAAGAAGGCAAAGTGCTCATCACGCAGCATCGGGGCCGCATCGGGGCCGCTGCGAACACGAAGCCATCAATGCCACTTGTAGTGCCAAGCGCCAACTTGGTGCGGCGGCGGTCCATCCAAGAGGCTGAGATGCAGGTTCAAATCATGGCCCACGAGGAGCATGAGTACTTTGGCGAGCTGATCTTCGTCATGCATGCGGTCCGCAATGCTTATGCGGTCGCCAGCGGTGCTGTGACCTGCATGACGCTGCGCGAGCACGATGTCGAGATGCTTTTGGGCCCCGTTCTGTCGCTCATCTTGTATCGCCACTTGCTGCGGTCGCATGGAGTGCTGGAGAAGGACCGCTTGTTCAAGGACTACCTGCCCATCCAACAACTCTACGTCATCAACCATTGTTTACTGGCGTCCTTCCACGACGGGGACTGTATTTGTCGCCAGGGCGAGATGGATGACCAGTACTACATTATCACCGAGGGCGAGGTACATATCGTTCTAGAAGAACACGTTCCGATCCACGACGCATCACTCTGCAGCTTGTTCGTTTCCGACTCATCTGAAAGCATCGCCAAGGTGGTCACCACAGTGAACGTGGCCGACCACAGCCACGACAACGACGATGCCTCCACTCTGCGGCGCTCGCTCGTAGCTCAGAAGACGCGATTCCAGGGCTTTGGAGAGATGGGTCTCTTTGGAAAACCAAGGGCAGCGCATGTACTCGCCGTGGGCGAAAGCGTGCAGTGCATTGTGATACCGCGCAAGGTATACATCGCAGCGGCGCAAATGGTCAACGGGGCTGCAATCGACGTGGATGCCGAATCGCTGCTCGCGACTTCGCTCATTGAAGAGTGGAATTTGGTCATCAATGCACGCAATCTGCATTTGTCCAACCCGAAGGTGGCGCACTATCTGGTCACTTTCATCAAGAAGTTCAAGGCCGCGTTTAACCAGAAGTTTGCGGGCAAGACCGTATACCTTGATTTCCTCCGCCGGCTGCATCAAGAGCCCCAACTTGCCTCCGAATTCGGCTTCCTTGCATCGCGTGTCACTTGGGACGCACCCAGCTCTTCGTTGAGCATTATCCGGTCCGAGACGCGGCGAGTATTGGGTCAGTCAGCCGCAGATTGCACTGACGAAGAAGTGAACTTTATCGGCCGCATGATCGAGAACACAGCGTTTCTGGACAAATTCGATCTCCCGCGTCTGGTGAACAAGGCAAAGCTTGCGCGTGCCCTTGGACGCGTCATGGAGTTCCAAAACATTGGGAAGGACATGTACTTGTTTCATCAAGGCAAGATCGAGAGCAAGGCGTTCGTGATCCTGCGCGGTAAGATCAATATTGTGAACGAAGATATTAACTCGCTGCAGATGCTCAAACACTACGAGATCATTGCGACGCTCTCGGCAGGCGATTCGCTCGGAGAGCTATCGCTAGTTGCACGACTACCACGGTCAGCATCCGCGATTGCGCCTACGGATACAGACTTGCTTGTGTTCGACCGAAACCACTTGAATGCGTTGGCAGTACTACTTCCGGGCGTGTCAGTCCGTCATGTCATGGTTGAGCGAGCCGTGTTTCTTGCCAAGCTGAATTTCTTTAAGGGATGTGACTTTGGCCAATGCGTGCGCGTCTCACATGATACTATCGAGTGCTTATACGAGCCCCGCCACCTTTTTCTCCAGGAACCGGTCCAATCGCGCACGCTTTACATCGTTCAAAGCGGAGAAGTTGCGGTTTTCCTCAAGAAATCAGTCAGTGCCGGCAGTTCAGACCCGTTGGCGATGAAGAAAGTTCTAGTTCGTGTTGCTACAATTGGACCGCAGGAGTATTTCGGAATCGCCATTGCAGCCGCTATTGTCAGCAATAGCGGCGTCATTTCTGCTGTTCAAATTAATCCCACAAATACCGGATTGTCGAAAAGCCACAACTCAGGAAGTAATGCGCCATCTTCCACCGTGAGTATGGGTGGAATTGCGATCGATTTGGCCGAGACGACATTCATGAGCACAATTCCCGTGCGAATGCTTGAACTTTCAGAGCGAGGATGGAGAAGACTGAGTCCCATGAGTTTGCAGATCATTCGCTTGTCGATCTTGGAGCGACATCGTTGGAATAACGAACAGGCAGAAAAGCAGAAAGGTCCGACGCATTACCACCTGGAGAGGCCATGGCAAGCTCTTTTGCGCGTAAACGTGTCTACAGGAGTTCAAGAGCAGTATCAATCCAGCCAGCTCGTTCGGCATATCAACGATAAAAAGCAAATCACTAGTTATTATGCGCAATATTTTCCCGATGAAAGTTCACAACCGACCGCTCGGAATGCAGCAAGCCAATCAAACCCAAGAGAAGCTGCAAAATCAACGGCACTCATTGCTCAAGCTAAGAGCAATTGGAATTCGCTGGCGACCGCGGCCACTCCAGCCTCTCTTTGGAGAGGCGAGCCTGCCAGCTCATCATTGGGTGGCTCTTTTGCGTCGAGTTTTGCGCCAATATTGAAGCCTTGTCGACCTATCAACCTCCTGAGTACGCTTCACACTGGGACTCACCATTACACGTCAGCAACTCCTGCGACACCTTTATATCCAATGACGCCGGTCGCCCCTGCACCACTTTCATCAAGTCCTCGATCGCGAGTAAATACAAAGGTGTCTGTAAACGAATCTCCAGTGTATGCAAATAAAGACGATATGTCGTCAATGTGGAAATTGCAGCAACGGCCATCGCTTCACTGAAAGCAACAACGGCAGTGGATTTGCCACCCATTTATTCAGTGCTATCAAGTTGCTCGCTCTGCTGCACTCAATACACTGCCGCCTTCCGTCAGCGACAAATATCTAAAAGAAATCGAAATCGACTTCATTGCTCATTGATCTCGAGTCACAGGCATGGTGTTATGAAGGTGCTGGAGATCGGCTGCAATTGATGGGACATTTGCTTATCAATTTTTGAGTCAATCTGACTAAAATAGACGGATTTATTTATTCCGGATCTGTGCATCAGTCATTCCATCCCTTTCGCGTTTCCATGACTGTCGAGAGGCACAAGGCAGTGTCAACCAGCTTTGCATCTCCTCAAAGTGCGACGTACTGGCTGTTTACACACCTCGACGGCCTCACAGATGTTGCGATCCCTGAGACTGCTGTGTTTGACGACGAAGGCGTGTTTGAGCGATGGCTGTACACAGAACTCAGTCCATACTCAGCTCAAGTTTCCAAGAAGTGCCGCATCCGAACGCACAATCATCTCCAACTGAATCTGCTGCGGCTAGAAGCCCGTTTACAGGTATGAATCCGAGTTTCCCGTGTATATTCGAAGATTGACCACCCAAACCGCTTTTGGTCGTACACTAGAACCTCGCGACAGCCAAACGCAGTGCACACACAGCAGTGCAGTGGCGAGACCAGGGGCCTGTGACACTGAGTGAGGTAGATTTAGACAGACTGATCCGCACACTGTGCGCCCGTGAAGCTGCTATGCGCGCACCAGAGCCTGACATACGGATCTCCCGACAACTACCAGGCGGTGGCTTTTGTTTGCAAGAATCGTTGGCCTCAATCACCACTGCTACTGATCAGACCAGCATCACGAGCTACTTTCAGTGTCAGCCATCGGACAATTTCGGTGACTATGAGAACCATTGTCAGTACTCACACATCGCAAATGGCCACGAAGCTCAAGGGACGTTCGCCAATGCTGAAGACTCTGGACCAGAAGTGGAAGATCCTGTACAAATTAATGGCTGTCTGGCCCAGCGCATTGAAGAGATGATAAAATGTCTACTACGCCATTTGTACCATGCCCACGGAGTAATAATCCGCACTTTGACTCTGGAATCCACCGTTGTTGAAGCATTGCGGCCAGATTCGTCACCGAACATCTACGTCACTGGTGCACGAGCCATCGAAATACGCGCGATCTCAAAGCCTGAAGTAGCCGAGGAAGTCAAAAGAACTAACGTGCAAAGCAAAACCAAGCGCGAACAGGCCAAAATAAATTCACGATCATTGCCAAAACGCAAGCAGAGAAACAACACGTTGGCGTCACAGCATCAAGAATTTTGCAACTTCATCCAAGTCCAGTCACGTGAGATCGTGCCGTTACTGACATGGGCTCAGAAGCTTGGCATGAAGCTGCTCGACGCGCCTAATTATCGCGTGTGTCGGCAATGCCGAGCTCCCAATGAAATGGATTTAACGCTCGAGTTGCAAAAGCAGCAAGTCCTGGTACGGAGTTTACTGTCAAACTACCAGAAATCACGAGAGCAAGGCGATGCCGCGCAACGAGATTACACAAGCGCTATGACTCAGAACACGGAACAGCACGCACTTTTGATGGATCTCCACTCTCGCGTGAACCAGCTGGAGATCGACTTGCGGTCCAAAGAGACTCAATTGGAGCAGGCGAATGAGCTGAATACTCAACTAACACGCGACAATCTTGAATATCAAGTACACACAACTCAATCGATTCAAAAGATCCATGAGTTGCAAGAGCGCGTGGATGATTTCCATAGAGCACAAAGCGAGTGGCTTAACGCCATGAAAGAGGACTCCGAGGCGCAACGCAGACGATGGTATGACGCCCACGGAGAGAAATATGCCAAAGCAGACCGGCTTGAGGACGAGAATATGCACCTGAAGTATGTGCTGACCAGATTGGAGCGCAGCTATGAACGAGCATACACTGAGCGCAATGAGCTTCGCTTTCAATGGCGCTATGTCCATCGCAAGTTGGTCGATGTGAGAGAGCCCGGAGTGAAGCCACCCAAGCGTGTGGCTGGTGGATACAGCTTGTATCCGATCCCCTCGACTGAAAACGTCCGCGAGGTCGTGAAATGGATTGTTGACTACGAAGCCAAGAAGAACACCAAGCTAAACTCCCCAGATAAGCACAGCTCCAAGATACGACGAAGGCTGCAGATGAAGATCGAGCTCAAGCATGTGTTCGGTGGTGTCTCTCCCAAGCGCATGATGACTTCGCTTCATTCTACTAGTCCAGATCGCAGTCCGTTCAAGCGATCTGGGTCACCAAACCCAGTTCCGCAGCGCTCGCCTTCTCCGTTCAGTCGCAAATGCTGCTGGTCCCCAAAGAGAAAAATCTTGATAGACACATTGATTGCAACCAGTCCTGAACGCAGTCCATCCAAACGCCCACCAGCATCTCCCACTCCAGTGTCCGTGCCGTCATTGTCTGGGTTCAGTCGCAAATGCTGTTGCTGTCCAAAGCGGAAGCTCTTGATCGAGACCTTGATTGCGACTCACGCCCATACAGATCCTCGCATTGAGATGTAGGCACACGCCAAGGAGAACGATACACCAGCACTAATGCAGTCAATCAATATATAGATGAACATATGCAGCCACGCCCACCACTGCATCGAATAGATCAAACAGCTACTTCACCACTGCAGGACACCTGGAAGGTACTTGTCCGCAACGCCCAAGTAGTACGGCAGCAGCTTGTCGGGCTCCACGGCATCCACAGCAACGTCCGAGATCGACGAGTACGAGCACATGGTCTGCAGCCACTCCTTCGTGTCCAGATCCTGACGCGTGCAGAGATGGTCGTACTGATCCTGCTGGAACCACGACTGCAGCGACCAGAACCGAATGCTTTGCAAGGCCTCAACTGGCAGAGATGTCTTGTTGTGCACAAGCACGCGGAAGAGATACTCATCCGGCGTCCAGGGCAGTGTGGCGTTGTCCATGCCGAGATCCTCATCAGCTGTCTGCTTGGTTGGAGCATTGTGGTTCGCATTCAGTGTATTCAGCTCCGGGAACGGTAGTGTTTCCGGAATGGGCTCACCAACGACCCACGTGCGGTTCTGTTCCAGCCATTCACGAGGCGCGATGCTGCGCAGCACAGCGTTGTTGTCGTCCGTCCAGCCCAAGAACAGTAGGCCCAAGGCTCGCAGAAATACAGCGAGCTGGAACCAATCTGGATGTCCATCTCCCCGCACAGCTTCGGCCGTAGCTAGCATGTACTTGAGCAGCCAGCTTTCCGCGAGCTCGAGCTCGTGATCGCCAGCCAACTCGAGCAGCATCTTGCAGGCATCGGCCACTGAAAGCGTCGCGTGCTGGAAGTCGCCGTACTTGGCCAACTGCTGCTGTACGAACGCGCGCGTCTGGTACTTGCGCATGATGCGCATGAACAGCGACGGCGTGGCTTTGCCTTCGGCTTCGCCGGTCGAGTTGCAGACCAGAGACATGATATCGCCGGCATCCCAGGCCACCGGCTCGGCCGAGCTCACGACCTCGTTGGCCTCTGGATCGATGCACAGGTAGCCGCCATGGAAGTTCTTGAGCGCCACGCCGCCGCTGCCGTTGTGCTGCGGCACGACTTGGAAGGTCTCCCAAGTCGAGTTGAGAGGGCGGTCGGCCAGGATCTTGCCGTCCTCCTCCACACACAGGAATTTGCCATGCACAGACCGCAGGAAAATCTCGCCTTGCGCGCCCAATAGCGTCTGCCACATCGAGTCCACTGCCCGGCCTGTGCGCTTGCACACGTGGATCTCGCCGTCCTCGCTCGCCAGGAGACACGTGCCGTCCGGCATCTGCAGCGACAGCATGCAGAACCAGCTCTGCGTCTGCGGTCGCGCTGGGAAGAAGACCTGCTGTCTCGGCTCGAAAGAGCGCATCATGGGCACTTTGCGGAAGCACTCGTTGTTGTTGTACAGGAACAGCACCTTGGCGTCCAGCTTGGTCTGAAAGCCCCAGCTCTCGTACAGACCCACGAGTTTGCCATGGCTACAAAACCAAGCATCCAGCCAGTCAGTCGTAAGGGACAGACACACACACAGAGTGACGCAAAGCCTACCGTTTGGAGTCCTCTTCAGCCTCGAGATGCAGCGCCTGCACCGAGAGCTCCGCCAGCGTCGAGAGCGTGGCCAGGTACAGCATGCGCGCCAGCCCCAGACCGCGAAACTCTGGGTTCACAGTGATGGACTTGACGTGCGCACTCGAGTCCTTCTCGAGCGTGAAGATGAGCTTGCCCACACAGCCGCGCTTGGTCGCTACGTCAGCGGAGCGGCCGTCAGTGGCGGCAGATACCGGCCATGCATGGTTTCGCACTTACCAGTGAAGAGCACCCAGCGCATTTCCTTGCTGCGCGCGTCGTTGGTGAACTCGAGTCGGAAGCGGGCGGGCGATGCGTCCCAGAGCTCCGTCACGGCCACGCTGGAGCCCAGCCTGGCCCCCAGCGCCCTGTCCGCTGGCTCCTCCATCGTCGTCATCTTCGCCCCAGTCGCCATATTGAGCTCTTATAGCTGCTGGCCAAGGTTCAACCTCAGTCATCTCGAGGTTTTATTGACTCGAAAAACCAAGTGCTCTCACGTCACAGATTCCCCAGAGACCGAGCCAATATGGATACCAGGTCTTTGATGGACGCAGGCAATTCCCATTGCCATAAGAGTCGTTTATTGATCACATCTATGAAACAAACCACGACTTCCTCATGTTTAAATTACACTATTCCCCTACTGTATCCTCACGGGTGCGACAGCGTCTGCCGCAGCATGAACGTGACCTCGAGTGCGCTGGGCCGCTTGGTCGGGTCCAGATCCAGACAACGGCGAGCGATGGCCACGATAGCTGGCGGGCAGTCCTCACGGAAGGTCGGCAGCAACTTGCCCTCGGCCACGAGGTGCACGATCTGCATGCTCTTCATCTTGTGGTGCGTGTGGTCGCTGTTGAAGCCGTAAGGCAGCAGACACGTGTCGATCTCCGACAGCACGATCCCGAAGGAGAACAGATCGGCCTTCTCATCGTAGCGCTTGCCCTCGAGCACCTCTGGCGCGCTCCAGAGGATCGTGCCCACACCGTTGGTCATGGTGTCCTCCAGCGACCGCTCCCGACTCAGTCCAAAGTCGCTCAGCTTGGCGCGCAGGTTCTTGTTCAGCAGCACGTTCTTGGACTTGAGATCGCGGTGGATGACCATGGGCACGAGCGAGTGCAGGTACACGAGCGCCTCGGCGATGTCCAGCGCGATCGTGAGCTTCTCCTGCGCCCATGTGAGCTCCGTGGCCACTGGCTGATGCAGCACGGCTTCCAGATCGCCCTTCTCCATGTACTCAGTCACGATGCAAAGGTTGCCCAGCGCTTGCCAGGCCACGCCGCAGAACGTCACGATGCGTGGATGCTCGAGTACAGAAGCCAAGCGAATCTCCTCCGCGAATTGCTCCAGATACAGTACGTCCTTGCGCTTGATGGGCAGCAGACACTTCATGGCCACATACCGAGCCTCGTACTGGCTGAGCCAGACCTCGCCATTGCCGCCCTTGGATAGCACGCGCAGACAACTCAGCTGCGAGAACGCGATGCGTTTGGACAGGATCACTGGGTCCGAGACAAATGCGCGAAGCGTGGCCGACTTGGCACACAACTCAGCGTTCGAGATGGCGTCGTCTCCGGCACGAGTGCTGCCACATCCGAAGGCATCTGCGGCTGGCATGGAGCTGTCAGTCTCTCCATCGATGGAGTATAGGAGCCGAGCCGTGGGCGAGAGCGGGTCCATCGAAGTGTGCATGTCTTCATCGTCCTCGTCGCCTCGGTAATGGCCCACATGATAGAAGTACCACATGCCGACGGCCAGCAGCAGACAGAAGAATGACAGCAGCACGACGAGCAGGATCGAGATGGTCGAGAACGTCTTGGGCGACGGAGCTGCCAGCAGACGCAACCAGGCGTCCACCGTGGCGCTTCGGCTGGGTACACAGAAGTCGATGTCCGAGTCGGACCGCGCTCGACAGGGGATGATGAAGTTTCCGTGCACCTCACAGGTACCGGAGCCTGTGAACACAGAGCCCGTGAGGTGGATGGCGTACAAGTCGTACTTGTTGTTGCTGCTGCTGCTATGGCGACGCAGGACCGGATTCGGGATGTCACTGCTCTGGCCGTCTTCGGCCCAGTACACGCCTTGCGTGTAGCTTATCTCGGTTATGGCGGCCGAGTCCACAGCGCAGCGCACGAGCGGCGCGATGAGGTCTGTGTCGCATTCCTCGGCCAGATAGGCGTTAGTGATGCCGCAGTACCCGATGGCGCAGTCGGCATTGCTGGCGCTCAGGTTCTGGAGCTCCGAGACGTCGTTGAGAAGGTCGGTCATGGGCAGCGTGCACAGTGAGTACACCTGGACGAGCTGCGAGTCCCTCCCGAACACAAAGCCGCCGTCCCAGAGCACAGCGCGTTGCGCCAGTCCCGAAAGCGCGGACCATTCGAGGCTCAGATCCGTGAGTCGCGTGGAGACGGTCAACGGCAGCGCTTCGGCTGAAAGCGAGAGCTGGTCCACCGACTCGCCGTCCAGATAGGCCTGGTACAGGCGCCCAGCCACGTCCGAGGCCGCGAGCGCGCCCGAGTTGTCGAGAGCTGTGGAGTGAGAGAGAGCGAGGGCTGTTGCGGCCAGCCGCAGTAGCCGCAAGCGCAGCGGAGACCACCGACGGCGGGGGCCCATGAAGGCGGCGGTAATAGGCGTTATTAACCTTCTCGCCAGAAACTCTGCGTTGATGCGCCACCGACTGGCGACCGGTGGCACCAGCCGTGTTGGTGCATGGGCCGCACGATCGTAACCCAATAACCCGAGCGCCCACATTAAATGCGTGTTATCTCAGTACATCGCTTTTGCGCATAAAACGTACACATGTGCGTTGACTGAAAAGCGGCGAGAGCGACTGGTGAACTGTGCGCGTCGTAGGGTCTAGCGTATCAGTGACACAAGACGAACCGCATGTGTGTTGCTGGCACCCTTCGGCACGAACATATACTGAGTGGAGATCGCGCTCACGGAGAAAGTGAAGATTACTGGAGGTAAAAATGAAGCAATCACTAAAAGTACTGATTTAGATGAACTGATGGAGGTAGGCAGCACCTTCACTGGCTTCCTTTGTTGGAATCTATTTCAGCCAATCAGAGGTCTCCAGTGGCCCAAGAAAGCTTGATGCGTCCGCCTCACCGACATGCTGAAAAGCTCTTCCAAACGTCGTCTCCATGGAAGATCCGCTCGTGTTCCAGCATCTGACTGAGAAGTAAACGTCATCAGCAGTTAACGGGAGTCTTGGAGGCAAAGTACTCGCTCACAAGAGCGTCCAGAGCTGAGGAAGACATGGGGGATCAGTACAGTTGACGGCATCGATACAACGCTTCGAGTTACCTTCCGAGATGAGCTCAGCCAGCAGTTCGCGTTGCAATTCGTCCAGAAGATCACTGGTAATAGAGACCATGGGATCCTGTGCTGCGCGAGTGAGATCTGAGCGCTTGATCATGTACTCATGCACCATCGACTGCAGAGTGGACTGTTATAGCTGCGTTAGAGCAGACTGTTGGTTTAAACATATAACTGTGTTCGTACCATGAAGATCCTGGAGATGCATTCATGTATGGCCTCGTCCATGAAAGACAAGTACAGATCGTCTGCCAGTAAGGTGAAAAGCTCCTGCTTTTGGGCCATTGTTGCGCGTTCCTGAGGAAACCCAGTCGCGTTCTATGAGCACAACGAAAGCACAAGACACGCATTCCCAACTCACTCGGTCTCGTTCCTCCTGCAGAATCTCCAGCAGCGATTGCGGGATCAGCTGATGCAGGAGCTCGTCGCGAATGATCTGATTCAGATAATCGCTCGCTCGCTGTGCAAGCTGATCCTGTTGGTGCTGCTTGTTACGACGACGTCGTCGATAGAATCGATACTCTCGCTACAGAAGCAAGCCAGAATCTGTTAGAGATACTACCTAAGTTCATCATCATGGCTACATAACAGACTTGAAGCATTGTGGCTGCGTCGTTCTGAAGCCGTGACATGGCCGCGAGAGAGCGGAAGCGCTGGTTGCGTATGGATTCACTTGTCTGCTCGTCCTGCTCTTCGTTCCTCCGATACCGCTCCTCAGAGCATCTCAAGTCTCTGTTGTTTCGATCGCACCCATGCGTGGATGACTGCAAGCAATTTAAGTGTGATTCTGTGTTGAGAGTCGAGGGAAGCAACACACTCAGTCACCTTCGGCTGGTTGGATCTGGATCGAACTCGAGGGGGAGATAGCGGGTCATGATAAATATACCGGCGCTGGAACTGCTGGTGTTGGAGGTGGTAATAGTCCATGGAAGGCAGCCGCATTCCATACGGCCGTGCCATGTACATTGGAATTTCCATCATCCAAGGGGAAGCTCCGTCCCACTCTCGCTCGTTTTCGTCGCTCTCGTCGTGTCGCCACTGAGGTTTGTGGGTCATGGGCGTCAGCGTCTCAGACCGTCGCCGCCTGTGACTAACAAGACAACATCGCATTCAAGCTTCAGCATTAGAGAGAGATGGGGAGATCTAGAGATCGCAGCACCTCTTGCCCAACCGACGCGGCTCCATCAGGTCCATAAGGCTCTGAACCCATCACGGCTGCACCTGGTGACCCTATCCTCCCACATATTACGATAGTCCACTGTGGGACACAGAAAAACACGCAAATTTCACTCAATAGAATTGAAATGACCATACATAAGCCAAGTATAAAAATAATTATACCTAAAAATACTAAAATTCCAGAATAATAATAAAATACAATCCAACGACCAGGCGCCAACGAAGCATGGCGAGCCTCTAGCGCAGCATGGAGGTGGAGAGCGCGAGGTCGAGGGGCTGCTGGTGCGAGCTCAGCTGTGCCATGAAGCCGCTCATTAGTTTGAGTTGCTTTTCAAGCTGCGTCATGCTTGGGTTTTCCAGGAACTTGATGCACTTAAGAAGCACGTGCGGCGCGCGGCGAGCAACATACTGCATGGCGCAGCGGTCGATAGGCGAGTCGCCCATGGCGATCACAGTCTGCTGTGGGCGCTTCAGGTCGTTTACAGACACCTCTGGGGAGTCTTCACGGTCTTCGAAGTGCAGGAGAAGATCCGAAAAAGTCGCGATCTTCCACTCCACGGGGTAGTTGGGAAACTTGGCTTCGTACGTGGAGCGCGCCGAGATGACCGTGAGCTGATCCAGCAGCAGTGACACGCTGGGCAGGAAGCGCTTGGCCGAGCGCTCGACCCATCCTTCCTGGCCGTTGGTGACCACGTACACAGTGCCCAGCTTCAGACAGACGCCAAGGAACGCGGCTACCTGGGAGTCCAGTCGCTCGAGCTCGCGCTGGTTGTCCTTCTTGATCTTGAACTTGCATTCCTCATCGGAAAACCCGAGAAGCGCAAGGTGCGTGTTTGGCAAAAGTGTGTCGTCCCAGTCCAACACAATGACTACAGATCACACCAAAATGTGAGCCACATTGAACTATTGCAAAAAAGAATACGCTGTTTGTTGCGTATCGGGCGAATACAATGGATAGGTACTCACTTGGTCCATCAGCGGCGGAAGGAGGCGCCACCTCCAGCTGCTGCTCTTCCACACTGTGAGTCGTAGACGCGACGTCTGGTACCGCCATAGATGAGGTTGAAAAGTGGTTATTTGTTAAACGCGGTGTTGGCCTCTGCTTCAGCGCCGCTTGGATTCTAAATGGAGCTACCGCGACAAATCGGAGTGCGTTGGAGAGAGAGGCAGGGCGAGATGACTTGCTGCGGTTTTATCTTCCACGTCCGCTCCACCATCCACCATGCTCCTCTCTCTCGCACGCGCCTGGGCGAGAACGCGACGGTTAGGGCTTCAAGTGTGGCAGGTGAGCCCCAAAGTGTTTGATAGGATTACCTTTGAAATACAATACAAACGCCCCAACTGCATGGTTTTTGTCTCCGTAAGCAACGGTATGCATTGAAACATAGAGGTTTTTTTTGATAGGAAGGGAGATGTATTATCAGGTATGCTACGCGGGTAGGGCAGAGAACATTGCGGGTTGCTTCTGGCCACACTTCAACGTTACTGTTGTGCCAATGGTCGCTGTGTGTGTTCTGAAACCGATACTGTATGTACTGTAGATGGTGGCGATAGCGATTGGAGTCGCACGGGGAGCGACGACCACCGCTATATGTGCCTTTGAATGTCTATGTTGTTGATTGGTGTTGAATGGAAGCCCATTCTCTTCTTTTACCTTAAAGAGTGAACGGAGCATTTCTATTTGCCTGTGCGTGTCTTTGACTGGAAATGGCTCATTCGTGGTCCAAAAGAGACTGTTGGGCTTTTACTGGGAGGGATTTCTGTGTTCTATACAGTTACCGAGTGTAAACGCTTTCGCGCCAGCCAAGTATTGACAATGATCCCTTTTCGAGGCGGACACGTCGACGCCCTCCCAACGTGCGCTGGGACAGCTGCCTCTTCTGATTGCGGGGAGCGTCCAATCCAAACGTTTACGGTCGTGAGAAAAAAGATAAAAGAATTCGTCGTCTTTTATCCGTCGGGTTGATTCTGGAGCATATCCGGTTAGGTTCAGACGTGGTTGGTTCGTATTCTAAGGTCTCTCTCATTCATTTGGTCACTAAACCAGAGTAGTCTATTGTTCAGCATGTGTCGTCTATGTCATATCGTCCGCTCTTCCTTCGCATATAAGAGCATCTAGAGTACCCCTACACACCCTTCGACACAGCGATGATGTACTATATAGTACATCATCTAGACCCCCTTAGAGATCACGTTAATGTACCATGTAGTAAATGTACCATGTAGTACATTAACGTGGTCTCTAAGGGGGTCTAGGGGTACTCTAGATGCCATTTTATGCACAGGATGAGCGGACGATGTAACCTAAACCAATACGCCCGTCCACTCGCGTAAAAGAACGCGGAATGTCACTAAATCCTAATGTGAATTTCCAAAGAATCTTTGGCGATGTCACTTTAAACGACGCGTCATCAGAGTGATCCTAGTTATTAGTACGTGAAGTTCTGAAACCTGATTTGAACCAGTTCCAAGTCACCGAACTGACGTAACATCAACAATTGTGATCATGGTAGGTTTTACACACAATGCGGGACCAAGTTCCTAAGTTCCCCCAAAAAAACTGTTCCCCCAAAAAAACTCAGCACTGCCTCTCTATACATTCTTTCTCCCCTATAACCCCTACCCCCTCTCTATGAATTTTATATATCTATAAAAAAGTATAAGAACTCGGAACCCGAGCACCAACAGCAGTGTCAATGTAACCACAGCCTTTCTAGTTATCAAAATTTGGTTCCGAAAATTTGGAACCAGACGGCATCCACAATTCGCCAAATTATAGCAATTCACTATAGAATTGAAGCACCACAGCAACTCTAGTAAGTACGACATAGTTTTGGAACCGGTTCGGAACGCGGTCTTGGAACCTCGGAACTCAGCATAAAACCTCAACTAAGGTTATTTTGAGATTGTTCTCGGTCACAGAGCAAGCAGAAGCATGGAGGAAGCGCAGCAGATAAGCGACGATCGTGCGGGATAGCAACACCCGCAGGTATCGACACCAGTTCGGAACTCGGTTTGGGAACCTCGGAACTCAATTATTTTATTTCTGATAAATATATTCATCAATATATAGAAACTATAAAAATTGGAAATCCAGTTTGAGAAATAAAATGATTGGCCGAGTCTACAGAATCATCCATCTTGAAAGTGACCTATGGTATATTGGTTCTACTCTCAACAAATTGTCATGGCGTTGGCAAGGACACAAAAATAACTTTCGACGCTGGGTTGAAGGCAAGCATACACAGATGTCAATCTTTCCATACTTAAAAACTCACGGCATTGATAAATTCAAGATCGCTCTCGTGAAGGAGTATGAGGTTGTAGACCAACAGCATCTTCAAGCATATGAACAACTTTGGATAGCAAAATTTAGAAAAACAACAGTGAATAAGAACAATGCGTTTACGATAGATCAGCTGCGAAAAAGGATTATTGAGCAAATAATAAAGAGAGATTCAAGGCCTACAATAAGGAATACTATAAGGCAAATAAGCAACGATGGGAAGCAATTTCTAAAGCGCGACTAGCAGCTCGATCCAATTG
>JAADVW010000067.1:0-78784 GCA_023335875.1 Elongisporangium prolatum | reverse complement strand
CAGTCGTGGCCCCATGCTCGTGGAGTTTGGCAACAGCATTGGCTCACACTTCACGCTTTCCAAGGACTACCCGGAGACGTGTCAATTGCTGCGCAGCTTCGTGTTCGCCAAGTATCGAGAGCTCCAAGTGCACGCGTACATCGATCGCAGTTACGTCTCGGCCATCAGCGGATCCGCTCGTGTGAAAGACCGCCTGAATGTGGCGCAGACCAAGACCTTAGCCCATACAAAGCCACGCCTTGACGTGAGTGCCAAGGCTGCAGACAACAACCAGCAGAGCCACCAGCAACAGCAGCATCGTCTCGTTGACGGATCTTCAGTCGTCATGACTACCGGAAGAACATCTCCAAAGCGGTGTCGCCCTGTGTCTGCTGGTCCGTATCGATCGGCTTCAAAGGCCACGCACCCAGTCCGCATGATCAAGACGTCTCGATCGGTGTATCCATCGTCAACTTTAGCTGACACCCAAGAGCACTCTGCTCAGCCGAGTCTCTTTGTCCGACACGATGCGTTTGCAGTCGATCCAAAGCAGGTTTTAGGCCCAGAACAGCCATCAACAGTGCAGGACATGAGCCTGGCTAGCAACCAAGGCATGGAGGTAAGAAGCTCTGGACTGTTAGAGATTGATGCCTTTGTCACACGGAGACTGTGACTCTTAGAACCAAGCACCAGTGCGTCCAACACCAACGCGACGCGTTCGCGTGAGTCAGAAGAACGAGTTGGAGAAGCCTTATTGCGCCATCAATCGCTACAACAAGCTGAAAGAAGTGGAAAGAAAGCAGGCGCCTGGGACGTCCTACTACTCCATCATCAACGACGCTCCGTATCAAAGCACATCCGAGCGTGAAGCGCTGGAAGCTCAGGTGAGTAGCAAACAGCCTTGATTATCGGTCTCGAAGATCTCAATTTTCAATCGCTGACGTAGAAAAGCAAACTGAAATGGGTCGCGGGCCCATTCAGGAGTGCCATTGGCAAGGCAACAACGCGCCACGTGATGCCCGAAGCTGGGATCTTCACCAAGGTCCCATTCGTGCAGAAGAACGCGCCGTACTACATTATCCAACGCCGCGTTTTGGAAGAAGCCCCAGTGCCATCCCATCAACCGTCTGGTATTACTCGGAGTACCAACACCAAGAGCCAAGTAAAGTAGACCTGACACCATCGCTTTCAATTGGTGTCTGCATTGGATTCGTCAATATGCAACTAGCCTCCAGCCAACATCTTAATTGTATTGCGCGATGGCCTGGAGAAGGTCCTTGGACTCGTTCACGTGGTTGATGGGCTCAAGCGTCACGATGCTGCCCTTCACACGCAACTCTTCCTGCACGTTCTCAGCCTTGACACGGAGGCGCATGACGTACTCCTTAAATAGCGCTTCCTTGAAGGCGGCCTCGTACAGCGCCTGGTTGGTGTCGCGCAGCTCGCCGATCTCGTCGGCCGTTCGGCCGTTAAGCACGACCTTGCCTTGGTCGTTGAAGCAAGTCGTCCACGTGCTGCCCGTGTGGTCCAGAATCACAGCCGTGAGGATGTAGCGGTTCTCGCAGGTCTGGTAAGTGGTCTGGCACTTCTCGCACGTGAAGTTCTGAGCCACATCAGGCACGACCTTCTTCTGGCACTTGGTGCACGCCTGATAGAACACGCCCGTGTCGTGCTTGATGTAGTTCACAGTGGCCTTGACAGTGATGTAGTCCGGCTTCTGGCCAAAGCCCAGTTGCTTGGCCTTGATGCTGCTGATTGTGGATCGCTCCGAGAACGAGCCCAGGCTGCCACCACCAAAACCACCGCCAGCAGCACTGAGGGACTTGACTTGGCTCATGTTGCCGCCCGTGTTGAACCAGTTGAGTAGATGACCGGCCTCTGGGATCGCTGGATTGACTGAGAAGCTGGAGCTCGAGACCGTGCCAATGGACTTGCCGTTGTAGTCGCTGATGCGGCAGCCCTTGATAGCCACCACGTTGTTGGCCCAGCTGGAGCAGTCCTCCTGCGCGCGCTCGTTCCACATCGTGCACTTGATCTCGGCATTCGAGTCGTCCACAAGCGAGATGTCGCGCTTGAAAAGCTGCTTGCCGGCCTTGGACATGATCTCATTCACGGGGCCGACGTTCTTGACCACGCCGATGACGTCGACGTTGGCGTCGGCCGGCATGGACTCGATGAGCGCGATCTTCTTAAAGCTGTAGTGCATCTGCTGGATATCGCCGTCCTCTGGCGCGGGTGAAATCTCCGAGTGCTGGTCAAAGGTTACCTCGTAGTCATTGTCCACGTTCGAGAACTTGCGGTTGGCCATCTTGATCTTGCCGCCGCTGAAGTAGAAGATGCCGCCGGGCTTAAGCAGCTCGTAGAACTTGTCCACGCCGTCGTTGAAGAACGTGGCGCGGATCTCGCCGCCCTTGGCGTCCAGCAGGTCGCAGCTGCACAGCTTGCCCTGGCCACGCGCGTTGGTCCAGTTCTTGATGGGCGAGCGCGTCGTGACGCGGGCCTTGATGGTCCATCGCCCGCCAGCGTACGGGTTCAGGCTGTGGATGTCCGAGAGGCGGATGTTCGGGTCCTGACGCACCACAGGCGCTCGGTTGTTGTACACAGGCTTGTTGTCCTGAACCGGAGGCGCGTAGCTGGGCGCTTGATATGCCGGCGCCGGCTTGTTGTAACTGGGGGCAACGGTCTGCTGCTGATACGCTGGCACGGCAGTGTGCGGCGCAGAGCTGAGGCTGGACGGTACGGCCGTCGTCATTGGCGCGGGCGCAGCGCCGCCCTTGGTGCCCTCGATACTCTGCGGCGCACCAATGCGCTCGAAGGCTGGCACGATCTGCTCCACGCTCAACACGATGAGAATGCGACGCCCTTGCACGTCGTTGAGGATGTAGTCCTTGAGCTGCATGACGTAGTTCACCTTGAGACTGTCGTCCTCCATGAGCTACAATACGTCACAATGAGTCGATGAATGCGGCACATGACTGACCACAGAGAACAATGTACCGAGGCCATCTGTGTTGCCAGCATACCGCTGATGTAGGAAGTGCCATCCGACAACACGACACTATCAAAGCGCACGCGTGGTAAGATCTCTAATCGCTTCAGTGCATCCAGAACTGGTAACGTACCGATACCGGTCCCCGCCTGCACCATTGGCGGGTTTGATCTTCTTGGTGTCAATCACCTGCGGAATAGCAGAGGTGAGCGTGAGTCTGAGGTGCACAAAAGGCGGACACAGCTATCCTACCTGCAGCCACGGCTCGAAGCCCTCCGGCGCAGTCTTGTTGTAGAGCATGGAGATGGCATTGCTCGTGAGGTTGGCCATCCTGATCCAAATGACGGAGAACTGCCGATGGCGATTGGGCCAGAACCAGAGGTGGGGACTTCCCGCCAAAACACGCTAACGGCGCCAACTCGGCCTGCCAATTCAATGAATTGATCTACTTTCCAAAATTTTCAATTTCTGTATCGTGTCTAAATTATCTGTGATGTCTATAAACAACGGTATGGACTACGTACTAGTAGTAGTAGAGGTATAACTGGTACTATTACTAGTACTAGTAGTACAATTTAGCAAAAAGGGTTCCGATATACCGGTAAATTGCGATGTTTCGATCAGGGCTTAAGAGCAGGGAACCAGTATTATATATATGATAGTACTAATACTAGTTTACTGAGTATTAATACTGGTACTCGGAAGGAAATCTGATATATTAATACTATTAGTATTATTAGCTGTAGAGACATCAATGCACTAGGTAATACTTGCTACTTCTGTAATCATAGGCTGTTGGAAAGCACAAAGTTGGCACCAAGTCTTCAATGCTGGCAAGGTCACCATCTTACGCGAGAATAATATCGGCGACATCATCCATGTGTACGCCTAACCGACTTTACTTTTTGGTGTCTAGCACTCAAGACAAGTCAGCCCCCCAACAGTTGCAACCCGTCGGAAGATCGATTCGAATTTTACGTCATGCCTCTCTCATCTCAGAAACATTCATGCCCAACGTCGCCCGCCTTGGCGCTCGATGGCCGCTCCAACCACGCCATGCCGATGACGTGCTGCCTGTTCGGTTCCGGCACGGCGTGAACTTGCCAATGACGTTCGACTGCTGCAGCCGCTAAACATCCTTGAAGGAGCCGCTCCTGCTGTTTTCAGGCGAGAGGTGTTGACTGGCTTCCATGAAGTGCGAGGCCGCGCCAGCACGATGGGCTTGTTGCGACTGAGCACTCGGGCTCGCGTACGAGAGAAAGTACCATCTGATGTTGCCAATGAGGTCCGATGCATTTCGTCGTCAGCGAGTTTTACGACGGCGACACAGGCGTGGACTCATAGTCCACGGAGATGACGACCGCTGGACGAGCAGAAGATCCGACCACAGGCGCTGATACAAAGCCACAATGTTAGATCCTGATAACAAAATTGTAGCCATGACGTCACAGTTACCGGCAGTCGTGCTTACGAACGAGCGCCGAGAAGACCTGGCGCCACTTGAAGCAGGCAACACGGTGTCATCCTCCACCCAGGACGACAGACGTCTCGGCTGCACGAAACGGTAGACGTCTTGGCCCAGCTGACCGTCGTCTCCCGTGGCCCAGTCGCTCTCTTGCTAGTGTATGCTGCAGGTGTAGAAGGCCGTTCGCAGATGGTCACTTCCTTGATATGGCTGTAGTTACTGCGTACATAACACAGTGGTACTGCGCAGGAACATGTTGCTTACTATGCTCATGCTCACACTGTCCAGTGGCGACAAGCGGTTTCTCATGGCAAGTTTTGATTAGTGCACATACTCAGCGTGGCCTACAGTAATATAGGGGAAATTGCCTAGTGTAGGACATTGATCCTAGTATAAGAGTAGTATCTAGTACTATTCAGTATTATTCAATACATCCTTCAGTTTTTGTCGATATCAGTAGTAAATAGGATTCATTGGGACCAGTCAGTATACAGGAACTAGTAGTCACCAAAATCTAGGTAATCTTAACCAATGGTTTCGATTCACATACTACTAGTAGTACTACCCCTGGTACTGCACAGCATTACAAACTTCCACTTCTATTAACAGCATTGGACAACAAGCATCAAGCCATAGTGTAGTGAAATCTAGAGACTGCAAGACTAATTATCCTTTCAACTTCATGGTACTACTTTTATGGAACATATGTAGCGGCTTAAGTAGTGAAGAGTTTTCTTAGTGAAAGGGTGGTGTTAAAAAACACCAGTGGAGAGAGTAAGCAGCTGATTAGCTCCTTTAATTGCTAGCCGCGCATGCGACCGCCGCTTAACCGCCGAAGCCGTACAGCGTACGGCCCTGGCGCTTGAGCGCGTAGACGACGTCCATGGCCGTCACGGTCTTTCGGCGCGCGTGCTCAGTGTACGTGACCGAGTCGCGGATAACGTTCTCAAGGAAGACCTTGAGCACACCACGGGTCTCCTCGTAGATCAGACCGGAGATACGCTTGACACCACCACGGCGAGCGAGACGACGAATGGCAGGCTTAGTAATACCCTGGATGTTGTCACGGAGAACCTTGCGGTGACGCTTGGCGCCACCCTTGCCGAGACCCTTTCCTCCTTTGCCACGTCCAGACATGTTGACTTGAGTTGCTTTAGCTTCTTGCGAGCTAATTGCTGAATGAATTAGAGAGGCGGACTCGCGTCCCTCGCTCCAAACGCGCGCGAACTTAGTGCGTTTTTCCACCAATAGTTGGCATGCATAAGGTTCCAGTGTCAAAGGTGTCATACGGACGCAAACAAAGCAATCTGATTGGCTCTCATTTAGACGATTTCATTTGCATACGTTGATTGGTTTACAATCAATTTTGCATAGATTGATTGGATATTAAGATTTCTAAATGACTTTGATTGGTGGAAGATGCCGAGGAAAAGTGACATTTTGGTCCCTGCTGCGCGCTCTTTTTTCATGAAGCCGCGCTCTTTGAGGGGCTTTGGGTTCAGTGGGCTTGGGCGTCTATCGTTCACCACATTCCCAAATTTGCTCCTCAGCCTCGAAGAAGAACAATGGCCCGTACCAAGCAGACCGCTCGTAAGTCCACTGGTGGCAAGGCTCCGCGCAAGCAGCTCGCCACCAAGGCCGCTCGTAAGAGCGCCCCCGCCACTGGTGGCGTCAAGAAGCCTCACCGTTATCGCCCGGGTACGGTCGCTCTCCGTGAGATCCGTCGTTACCAGAAGTCGACGGAGCTCCTGATTCGCAAGCTGCCGTTCCAGCGTCTTGTTCGTGAAATCGCCCAGGACTTCAAGACCGACCTGCGTTTCCAGGGTTCAGCTGTCCTCGCCCTGCAGGAAGCCGCCGAAGCCTACCTCGTCGGCCTCTTCGAGGACACCAACCTCTGCGCCATTCACGCCAAGCGTGTTACCATCATGCCCAAGGACATTCAGCTCGCTCGTCGCATCCGTGGCGAACGCTCGTAAGTTGTCTCGCACCTGCGCATTTGCAACAACTGAGCACATGGCTTTGGTTGTGACTGCTCACGGCCTCTAAAGCCAAAACTATATTTGGTGTTTTTTAACACCACCCTTTTTAAAGAGAATGCGTATCATCATGGCAGAAGCCTTGATTGATTAAGAAATTATGTACATGAAAAAGTAGCAAACACTTGCATCATATTTGCATGTACTGTGGTACGAGTACATAATACTTCTGGAGGCTACGTCATCAGGTGAACTTGATGTGCGATGCAATAGTAATTTTCCAAATGCCAGAAAAATAAGTATTCGTAGTAGTACTAGTATATTGCTTCACTCAATGGTGTGCTTAACGTTACAAGCGTAACCTTTGAGATGAATCGAACTTGACTCCACACGCAGCGCAGCTGCATATTGACACGATAAGTTTCTCAAGTCAGTCAAAAGCAAAACGAATAGTACGTACGGAAAGTCTTCATCCGCCGCAACGGCTGTCTGCAGACAGTAGTAGCAGTATACGTGCTTGCAAGAAGTGATGTAGGGCGTCTGCATAGATGTACCACAAACACATTAGCACCGAATCACGAACCCACATCATGCAAACGCATGTTTACCTGCGGAGGTGAGATGCCACATAAAGAACAGTGAGATGCTCGGCCACTCGCATTAGAGTCCGAAAGGCTGCGCAGGGCACCGTTGGCACGCAGGCTGCTCCAGGTCATGAGTGGAAGCGCGAAGTTGCCGAATTCCTACAACGCAGCAGCAAGAGCAAGTGAGATGAGGATGTCTACCGCTTTCTCAGCTGCAACAAGCGCACCATCAGTCCCGTCCAGAGCAATTGACGCGTCATGTACTCAAAGTTGATGGCTCGTGGCGTGTTCGCAAGCGCGATGTTTTCCTGCATTCATGGCAACCTGTGAGCCCGATAGCAATCATGAACCGAGAGGGAGGAGAGAGTAGTACCAGTTTCATGCCGAGAATCCGCTCTGGGAGCGAGCGATACGTCCCCTTGCGCAGGAACGCCATGAAGTTGGCAAACTGAGACAGCACCACGACCGTCTCAATGCGCTTCATGATCGACAGCAACCGCGTACGGCGAGCCTCTGCCGCGTTTGAGTCCGCGTCATCGTCGGCTGTTGTTGTGGACACCCAACGCGACGATGAAAGATACCGAAAGAACCGCTTCCATGCGTACGGCAGACCCACTGATAACATGAAGAGTGCAGCAATGCGCTTGTTTGTCAGCAAGTGAGGAAGGTATTGCACATTTTCCAGCTGCATGCCTGGCGTCGGCTACGCTCACATCCACCAGTCTCGTCAGCATTCCTAAACCAGCAGCAAACCATAGCAAAGCATTCTTACCCTCCTCACACCAGTAGAGAAGCAGAAGAGCAGCGCACCCAGCATCGCATCGATCTCTGGTTTGACGCGATCCATCACGCCAGGTTCGAACATGCTGAACATGTCTTTCACGGGGGTCTTGAGCAGCCCGAGGATCTCTGAGTCCAGGATGAGCGCGTCCCACTTGTTTACTCGCAAGCCGGAGATCGGGTCTGCCAACGAATCGTAGGGCACCTTCAGCTGTCGAAAGCTTCGGGCTGCATCGTCCTGTTGCGCTTGCTGGATGGCGGTCTGCGCAGCTAGTAGATGCGGCTGCATGCTTTGCTCCCTTCCGCTTGCACCCTGCCAGAGCAAAGTTGACGTTAACCATCGTACCGTGGTTACAGAATTTGTAGCTCATAGGTACGGGTTACGTTTCCTAGAAGAAGCGATAGGTTGCACGAAGGTGGTCTGTGCCAAGATTTGAGGTATTGTGCCACGTAAGGCCGACCCACATCCACGTATCCTTCGCGTGTCATTCTCCAAAAGAGACGAACGATGCGACAGAAAAGCAACCGCTCATGGCGATGGGCGCTCGCTGCCTTCACGCTGCTGGCGCTACTGTCCGTCGCTGTGCTGGCCGATGAGATTGCCAATAGCAACGAGAACAAGCCGGTTGAACGCATTCCTGAGTTCATTGCCTCCAAGGACTGGAAGGAGCTGCTGCCTGGCCAAGGCGTGCCGGCGGTAGGAAGCATTTGTCGTTTGTCCATTGCATGCGAAGCGGTTACTGACATGACGTGGCTCTACTGCAGGGACTTCACATTCGTCTGAACCTTGATACAGGAAAGCGTGAAGCCAAGTTGATCGATGAGAACGAGAACGATGAGACGGATACTGTGACGCGCGACGTCTCAGTAGCCAAGGACGCGAGTGTGACGGTTGCTACCGATGTTACGGGCGAGATTGATGCCGTCGTGAAGCCTGCTACTGCGTCGCAAGGGCTCGTGGCTGTTGTCGATGAGCCTGAAGAGCTGGAAGTGTTTGAAGAAGAGGTCATTAACTCCAATAACGAGCCGCAATTAGAAGAATCGGAGCCAGAAGAAGAGCAAGACATGAATGAGCCCAACTGGAACCACGAAAAGATGTACGAGGTGCTCGAAGCGCTTCCGGAGCCGCCGACGGTGGACGGAATGGAAATCCACGAGGCCCGCGCTAAGCTCGCCGAGCCAGAGTTCCGCCGTAAGATGATTAAGATCTGGAAACGCCGACAGGAAGAGCTTAAGGAAGCCATGGACTCTATGCAGAATGATGCCAAGTACTTGGCCTCGCTGCTCGACCAGTTTCGTGAAGCTGAGCACAATGGCAGCACGGAGGATCAAGTGCGCGTGCTAGAGGTTCTTGAGTGGGAGGTCCAGGATCTGGACAAGACCCACGTGTTCAACTACATTGGTGGCTTTGACATTCTCGCGGAGTATCTCAACTCGACCAATCTGCCCGTCCAAGCGTCCGCATCTTGGGTCATTGGAAGTGCGGTCAAAAACTATAAGGACGGCCAGGATTGGGCTATTGACGCCGGCGTCTTGCCGAAGCTCATTCAGTCGCTGGCGCTGCCGGTGGAGGATTCAGAATCGCCAGAGGAAGTGATTGAAGTGAAGAAGAAGGCACTCTACGCGCTGGCATCGCTGGTTCGCGCTAATGAGCGTGGTCAGCGGCTGTTTGTGCTCCACAACGGCCCCGCCGTTCTTGGAGCAGCTTTTGATGGAAAGCACCCACAGGCCCTCCAGATTAAGGTTTATGGCTGCCACCATTCATGCGTGATTCCTATCTGCATCGGATCTAACTCATTGTGTTGTATCGTAGGTTGCTCTTCTCGCTCACGATCTCCTGCTTGAAGAAGTCCCTGTCCAGACTACTGAAACTGGCGAATCCAATCTGCAGAAGATTCAGGAAGAACTACGATCGCCTGCTTGGTGCAAGCGACTTTCATCCTTTTTCGTCAGCAACGTAAGTGGAGAATCTGATTCATGGGGCTTGCAGGCAGCTATTGACCGGATTGAAATGCTTTTGGATATAATCAGGTCGAACAATTGCAGAATCGACACTTGGTTGAGCTGCTGAGCGCACAGTATGCGCAACTGCCAGCCTGCCAGGCGATTTTCCAGGAAACTGGTCTTAAGACCGTGATCGAAGGATTAGCAGCCAAGTGGGTGAAGGATGAGTCGATGGATGATGAAGACAAGCAAGAGCTAGTTGCGTTTACTGAAGCTTTTCTCGCCCAACTGTGAGCCTACGTAATCTACAAGAGGCTCATCATCGGATGGATGTGGGTCATGTATGTCATGTATGCGACTGCTTTTTGAATCAGATAATATATTAATACATATTGAGCACTGGCAGGCCTTCTTCCTTGACTAGAAGCATATGCATCGATTCGCAAACCGTCATAAATACAATCGTCAGCTTGAGGACGCTGATCTACTTGTAGACAAACCCCCAGACTTCGACTGAGACCACATCGAAATCGCTTTCTGAAGTCAACGGCCTATTTCAAGCAAAGGCAAGTGAGCACGAAGCCATAGCAGACCAATCAAGCTATCAAAAAAAGCAAAACGAACCTGTTCATGAATGTATCGCACTCTCCCGTAGTTCCTCGAGAAAGGTCCGAGTTCAGGAACCACGCAAAGCCTCGTCTGACAGAAGAAGCGTTAGCTAGGGTCTCCATACAAACTCCCAATCTGCAAATTACTTACCCTCCGCCCATAGCGATGCAATCGACAGAGCTGAACATATACAGCGAATTCGTGCGCTTCCATCCAAAGCGCTCGAAGCTTGGCTGGCACGTAAATACAAATGACTCGCCAATGCCATAGTATGAGGCCGAGTTTTTCCACGGCACGGCTGCGTAGCCACCAAAGACTTCGCCTTTGGCTGTCTCCACGACGATCAGCGTGGGGCTCTGGTTGCGCACTTTACGCATGAGCGTATCAAGGCTGGAGCCGTGCTGCATGAGACTGTAGAGCAGCTTCCAGTCGTAACCTTGGATGTGCATAGGAAGACAGTTCTCTATCTGCGGTACAAGACTTGGTCCCAAGCGTTTGTTCGAGAGCACTTCAGTGGATGTCCCACCAATTAGCGTGGGTAACAACTGCTCCTCTTTCTCTTTCCGCATGGTCAAGACCTCCACCTTGTGCTCGGACTGCGACCGTTGCTTGCGAGTCCGGGGGACGGGCGAGTACGTATCGTCGGCCTCTGGTTGTGCGTGGTGCGTTCGTCTCGACCACCAGTGGCGCTTTTCTCCGTCCTGCGATCTGCTATGGTCAATTACCCATACGTAGCCATCAGATGTCGTCACGTCCATCATGCGCCTCTGGTCAGTTCCTTACCGCTGAGGGGAAATTTCCGGCTGCTCGTCGTCCTCCACGTGGTTGTTCTCCGGGTCGCTGTTGCGCTGCATGTGCGGCAGACGCACCTTTGGCAGACTCTGGCTGCGTTTCTTCAGCAGCACCTGCAGCACTTGTCCAGGCGCGATGACGTCGCTGGGCTTCATCTTGTTCAGGCCGCGCAGCTCCATCTCCGTCATGTCATGTCTGCAGAAGGAGTCAGTCACTAGGGACAAGAGTGAGACACAGTGGAGACCAGACGCACCGGCGCGCAATGCTGGCGATAGAGTCGTCGGGCTGTACGATGTATGAGTGGCGCATGCGAGACAAGGAGGCCGGATCCTTAAGCGGCATGAATATCTTGAGCATCATGACGCCGTTGGTCTGTGCTCCGAACTGCAATCAGGAAGTGAGCAGAAAGCAACCATAAGACGTCATGCTGGATTGTCATCATTTTATACCCTGCTTAAAATGATTTACTTATTAGGTGATAAACTATCGTTTGTCAAAGATTTGGAACCTCTGAAAAATGTTTTGTGCGCGTTTTTATTCTTTTGGGACAGAGTGGATAATTGTGGAACTCTCCCGCGACCTTGAAGCTCTGCAGGTTTCTTTCTTGCGCAATTTCCAGTAAATGTGCGAGACGTACCGTATTTTTCTGATAAACAAGCGACATCAACTTTATAAGAATGAGGTCCATTCACGGGAGAACACTCCAGAAGGGAAGTTGGCTGTAAACACCGATTTATTCGTCCCATGATGCTCATTTTTATCGAAATTTTGCTGAGCGAAAGGTCGATTTGCGTGCCAAATTAATACCACGGGTGTCGCAGCTTCTAGGGTGTTTCGTTTTCTCAATAATCCACTACCCAAGTTTTTGTGTTTTGTCCTTTTGGACTATCTTCTTCTGTCGTTTGGGCAGTTTGGGTTACCATGTCGGCTGCCAAGCCCAAGCCAGAGCCGCTGGGTGTGCTGCGTGGTCACCGCGTACCTGTGAACAGCGTGAGCTATGTCAACAACAACAGCATCGTCTCTGGCGCTGCAGACGGCGTTGTTAAGATCTGGGACCTCAAAACGCGGCGGGAGAGTGCCAGTGCCAGTGTGCATTCCAAGGCTGGAGTTCTGCACACGCAGCTCTTAGATATAGCTCGCTTCGTGACGCAAGGACGCGATGGCTTTGTCAAAGTGTGGGATACACACACTTTTGGAGGTCAATCAAGCCCGTTGTCGGAATTCTACTGCGGATCGTTCTCGTTCACCAAGCTGGCTACGTTGCGTTGGCATAGAGCTGAGGCCTCCGATGGGCAGCATCTCATTGTGTGCCCTGGCAGTGACTCGGAGCAGGTAATGGTCCCATTGATTCTGTGTACGAGAGTGCAGTGTTCAATTAAGCTTGTGGTCACTCTTTAGCTGCTGATTTACGACACGAGAGTGCAAAGAGCAGCGCCGTCAATGTTGATCAAGGCGCAAGATCCAGGCAAGAAGAAAGGTAAACGAAGTCTGTCAGCAGCTTTAATAAGGCTTGTACTAACTTTAGTGGGGAAGGCATGTGCATGTCGCTTAGTCTGTTTGAAAGCACTTCGAATGGAAGCGCAAATTCGTTTGTGGCGGCTGGATACGAAGGTGGTCAGCTCTCTATTCTTGATCTGCGGGTCGGAGGAAAGATCGCGTGCGAAGCTCAGATCTTCTCAGGCGCCACTGCATGTACGTCATCGGAGCGTTTTAGCGCATTTGCAACCAGATAAGCTCACAGTATTGTGTGTGCAGTGCTCTCCTTCGATCTCACACGCGACGGACAGACGGCCATCTGCGGCTCCTCTGCGGAGGATTTCCGTGTTGCGAGGTTCGATCAGTCAGCTCTGTCCATCTCATCCGAGTCGTTCTTCTCGTGCAATCACGGAGGCATTAGCGCTATCCGGATTCGTCCAGACCAGCGCATTTTTGCCTCTGCTGGATGGGATCATCGGTGCGAAGTCTTGTCTGTTCGTCTAGATGGGCTTTCTACTTTGCTGACCTTCTTCTCTCCAGCATCCGCGTATTCCATCAACACAAACTCAAACCGCTGGCGATTCTCAAATACCATATTGAGAGTGTTTTTGGCTTGGACTTCAGTCCTGACAACGCGCATTTCGTCTCCGCGTCGAAAGACCACAAGATCGCGCTTTGGTCGCTCTATCCGCCGAACGACGAAGGAGCAAAGCAGTCGCTGCGGCAATATTAATCTGTGCATCATAGAGACCAACATTACACCAGTGAGCTCATGCAAACAGCTTCTCTACCTTGTTTAACATTTAAGCGGCCTCGACAGTCTTCTTAAGATTCGAGTTGTAATACAAAAAGTGATGGAATCGGAAATAGGCGACGATCTCTGTGAGCCCCACGTCTCGCTGAGCGTGGCATTCACGACCACGGTGGCCGTATTGCTGGCAAACCCGACATCGATGCTCGCCAGTGGTGTGGTTTGAGTGTCCACAAAGCCGGCAGCCGCCCTTGCGATTCGGGCAATCGGCTCCACGATGCGATCCACGTTCGATGCAGTAGCGGCAACGATGCTGAGCAGTCGAATGGCCCTTGCTGGAGCAAAACGAGCATGCAGACTCGACCGGTACCGATGATGCGATGAAGGCACGTTCAAAAATGCGATCCATCGATCTGGCCACAGGAAGAAGCGAAAACGTGGATGCTGTACGACGACCCACACCAAGTCCATCCTGGCGCAAGAAGATCTTGAGAGCGGCATCTGTGTAACCTTCAGCAGATGGAGGGAACGCGTGAACTGAATCGGAGGGGTGCATCACAATAACGAGTTGTTCTGGATCGAATAGCATTCTCAAACGAGCCGCAAAGCCTGCGTCTCCAACTCGAGGAGATCCAAAGCCCACGAAATTGATCTTGCTCGAATCAACTCGCTGCATTCGTGCTCGGTCGCCCAAGTAAAGCATGATAAGTTGTCCAAGCATCCCACCCATGCTATATCCAGTGATATGAACGGCTGCACCTTGCTCGACATACTCCATGATGGCGTCCAGCAAACCTCCGTCAATCATATCCTTCATGTACGCGTTCAATGCGCGATGGACCCGAACTTTGCGTGCTTTGTTGACCCGGACAGGATTCGATTCGCTCTCTTCATCACTGTCTCGCCGTCGTCGACGGGACGGATGAGATTGTAGAATTGGAGCCTGATCCAAGACTAGCGACTCGAAACGGCGCACACGAGGTCGATGCATCAGCTTCTCCAAGGGCGAAATGCCATCAGGCTCTACCAAACCTCGGTCTAGGCCGACTGTGATCATGTTCTGAATGCTTTGACGCACACGAGTTTGCTCGCCATCCGACCAGGCTGAGCCAAACTTGCTCCACATGTATTGCAGGAGCTGGGACGCTGGAGTGTAATCACCTGAGATGGACGATGTCACCACATTGAGCGCCGATGTAAGTGAGACATTGCTCATCTCTCGCTTGAACTCTTTGATTTCGTCTTCCGCCCATCCAGACCAGAAATCCCCCCACACGTCACGAATCGTCTCTGCTGTACCGGCAGGACTGAATGCTACGACCACATCCAGCCCAGATTGGCCGGATTTGTGCTCAATGGTGCTCGTCCAAATGTGAGCGCGGGCGCAGTGGCTCTTGTTCTGGAAAATATGCTTGAGCTCGTAAACGGGGGACTTGTCTCCACTGCGTCGATCAGTGCAAATCTTCACGCCCTTGCCAAACTTCACGTTCTTGTTGCCCTCTGCATCCTCATTGACCAGATCCGTCTCCTTGAGCATTGAAAACTTGGCCGACAAGAGCAGTAGCTGCTTGCCCTTCTCCAGGATTTCGCGCGTGCGACGGAAATGTCGATGCATTTGTGCGATTGATGAGGCGAATGCATCGTTAATATCCTCGTCCTCTGGACAGCTCAGTATTGTTTCTTCTTGTTCGGTTACCATGATGATTTGCAGCGGTTCTTCACGTCGATTCGTACCTGCGACGACATCGACGCCGTACTTTTCGAGATCCGCATGCGCTGCTTCGATCATCTCATCTGCCTTCAAGTTGTGTTTGAAAGTTACAACGAATGCAGATGGACACCACTCCTTTCGGATCTTGCGGATCACATCAGGCACGCGCACAAAGCTCACCGAGAATTCGCCTTTCCGGCGCTTACCAGAGCCAGATGCAGTGCTTTGCTCCTGCTGTGGGACGTAGAACTCCATCACGGTCGCAGCAAGAATCACAACGCCTCGTGTCTTGGCTGGACCCACGCTTTTCGTAGCTATCCGCAGTAGAAGCAGGTATTGCTGCACCGACGTGAAGCTGACGTTGAGCAATCGGTCCTTCGAGTCATTGTAAAGCGCGACGACGTCGTACATGCGCAACTGCTGGCTCAGATCCAGTCCTTCAAGCACCAGTTGATCCTTCCGCATATGGAACATCTGCATGAACGCACCGTCTTGGATATATTTCTGGAAATGCCGCGTGAACGGCTGCAGTGAATCCTCTCGGTGCAGAAAGATCACGGCGTACCCTTGTTGCAGCAGAAACTCTGCGCATGCGGGTCCTTGGTACTCTTGCATCTGTGATGACAGGTCCACAAAGCTTCCGGTCTCTGCATCCAGCGGCACGATCGTGGCGCCAGAGGTTACAAGCGCAATGCCGCGTCGCTTCTCCTGCAGCTGCTGGTGCACAAAGGCCTGCATCTCGCTCTCGTGGCGCGACAGCTCCCAGCGCTCGTCCTCCTTGGTCTTCTTAAAGAATTCATCTACAAAGGCGTCTGAGTCGGCCGGCGCCTGGCCACCCATGCGCTGGCGCAGCGTGCCCCAGAGCGCCATCTAGAGCCAGTCGGGACGTTTCTTGGGTCTGAAGTCAAACGGAAAGTGACGCGGATGTGCGAAAGTCGATTCCACTAAGTACGGTTTCGGCGCGTCACCAGCGCAAGCAAGCGATGGCGTACCACAGGTGATGCTGTCGCCCTAACCGCTGGTCCCTCCTTCCAAGAGACCGGACTGGCACTTCAATCCGGCGCTCGGTGTTGTCGTTAAGCTGCGGTAATGAACCGGAACGGGAGTTCGTACTTTGAAGATGCAAAAGATAGAGAGATCTTTTGCCGAAAGATCTCGTGCTCCCGTGCCGCTATGGAAGGCGCGTCGCCAGCTGAGCACATCGCGCTGGCCAATCAAAGGCGCAAAGACCGAATCGATGCGAGGGCGTCACAGATCCAAGCAGTTAAAAATGGATGGATGGAAAGGTGACTGGGTTGCATTTCTCATCCGTCAGCTCCCTCCTTCTTAAACAGTAGCACTGGATGACGCATTAGAATGCTCGTTACTTTGTATGCTGGCAGGCAAAACTGAATCCAGCTAGAGCTCCTTGAAATCAATCAAACAGGTGTAGATGAAGAGCTCCGTTTAATACAATGCCTCAGCTTCACTGAACACTGAAGTTAGTGAAATCCACCCCATCTGATCCGAATATTGCGTCTGCGCATGCACCGGACAAATCGTACTGCCTTCTAATGCGATACAGGCGATTACAGTGGCGCCACATGCTCTGCTGGGGATGCGGATGCATCATACTGTACTCCGTGTGACAGCAAAAGAAGATTGCTCAGAAAGAAACTTAAAGCTGCCTTGGCCAAATTATTGGGCTCTCACGCAAGAGATGTCACGGTGGATAAGTACTCCGGAATTCAGGGTCTCAGTGCGAGCGCAATGGTTCAACGAAAGACGCAGTTATTCGCATCGTGCCCAGGAGCTCTGATGGCGGCCTCGACGTAAGAAAGCGACAGAACGTAACCAGCTCAAAATACAGAAGCTATAGCATCTGCGCTTATACATCTGCATGACTGGATGATCTTATGTCTAGGGATCGCAATGCAGTCACATGTGAATCCTGGTCAACGCTCAAAGGCAATCACGAATAACAAGAGATTCTGAGTTGCGCCCTACCAGTAGGCAGTCATCACCCATTTCGCCGTCTGAACCAGCGCTTTCCACTCGACGACGAACAAGACGCATGCATCAAGAGACTGCCACCAAGCTCAAACTTAGCAGGTGTCTGAGTTTGCGAATTGCTCAGGATTCACACTCCACTGCGATGTGATCCAAGACGCTCGGATTCATGCTGGACTCTATACTATGGCTGCTCTCCTGCCATATATTCAAAACAATCCCGACAATTGCACGGGGTTGGACTGTCTGAATCTGTTGTCAAGTCTCTCGTTGTAGCCTATTCTGATTCGGGTTACATTCGCGTCACATCTATCGGTTACCCCAGGTCTTCGCGCAACCTCTAGCTCCGTGTGCACGTGTGGCAATTTCGGGCGGTGACCATGGAGCGCAAGAAGCCGCCGACGTCCACGCCAACGGCGTTCTTCTCCCCCACGGGCCTACTCAAGCGCGGATGGAGCGGCGTGAGCAGTCCTATCAGCGTTATGAAGGACTCCATGCTGGCTGCTGCAACCACCCCTCGCTCCGCTGCAGCCGCCGCTATGATGAACACGCGGTCGGGCATGCCCAGTCCTGCCGAGTATCCGAGCCTGTTTGCCGTGCGCACGCCTGTGTTGACGCGCACTTCCGATGGCCAGAGCCTCCGAGACGAAGCCTTGCCACTGAAAATGGCCTCACCGAGGTCCCAGTCGCGCGAAAAGATGAAGCCCGCACCAGCTGAAGCCTTTGATGGGCAGAGCATGGACGAGGAAGAGCGCGCGTATCTGTCCGTCTGCCACCACAATCTGCACTCAGTGCTGACAAACCCCAAGGCAAACAATTGGAGCGACATGCTGCTCGACGCGTTTTACCTACCGGAGCCGGACATCCCGATGGATCCCTTCCCAGGCATTGAGCAGATCACCACGCGCGACTTTGAGCCGTACAACAAGAAGTTTGGCAAGAGCGCCGCACTGTACGAGGAGAACCACGCGAAGCCTGTGAGTGAACAGCTTTCGTCCAGCCACGTGCCGTCCATCTCTGTTGCCGACGGTAGGTCTTGCATATCATGGAGAGCGTTCAGAGTAGATGACAGTGGGCTGATCACTGTTATAGAGGACGTGGCGCAGTGCATGAACGTGGTGCCGAGCCTGTTTTTCCGGCCAATGTTTGACCTCACAGACCCTGCGACCTTCGAGGAAGTTATGAACATGACGACCGAGACGTCTTTGCAGGAGGAGGTGCGTGGGTGTTTAAGATAGCGGCTTGACTCTGAGCTTACAAATGCTCATTTCAACTGTCAGCTCTCAGGATATTTAGACCGCGTGGAGTTCACGCTTCTGAGACAGGTCTCGTCACGATCAGACCGATTCTTTGAGGCCTCGGCTGACCAGGAAGTGATCAAGAAGTCGATCACTGTCGCTTGCGACCAGGTCGCTACCTTGAGGTGCGCTTGGTATGGATGCTGCTTGTATTTCGTCAACGGCTAATAAACCCTTGCTTGTCAGAAAAACAATGGACCGATTGCGCAATGGGCTGGCAGACAAGACTCTGGACATTGTGAGTCTGCATCGGCGGCAGAAACGTATCGCTGAGTTGCATGAGATTGTGACCATGATTGAAAGCGTCAAGAATGCCGAATCCGCTGTGGAAGCATTAGTTCAATGCCACGATTATACAGGCGCCCTAGACTTGATTGAGAGTGCTCAAGTGACGTTACGTGAGCATGTGAAGGGAATCCATGGCTTGACTTCTTTGAGCGAAAAATTTCAAGGTTACCGTGGGTTCATCGTCACCCAGATTTCTCAGCGGTATATTTCTATCGTCACATCCCCAGAGTGGATGTTCCAAGAAGATGATCGTTCATCTATCAGCTCCAACTCTGGAAAGCATGAAAAGGATCCCTTAACTATCGAGTTAAAAGAACTCATTGAGGTCCTGTTTCGTCTGGATGCGCTGAACGATGTGATTGCCAAATACAGAGACCAGCTAAATGAAGAAATTAAGGTGGTGGTCAAGACCGTCGTTACTGAGACAATTGCAGTATCAAGCAGTAGCAAAAGCAGTGCAGGTGCCGACGGTGACGCCCCATCAACAGAATCCAAGGTTTCTTTGCAACTGCGTGCTTTGAATTCGGATGAGTTCCTTCAGTGTGTGCAAATGATTTTCGAGCATTTGATCATGGTGTTAAAAAGAGCCGTTGTGGTTCAGAACATTTTAATGAAGTCAATGCAAACCAAGATCGACGAAGCTACAGCTGAAGAGCAGAAAGCACGAGATGGGCGGCAAGCCGACCCGTCATCGCCAGCAACGAGTGAAAATGGCTGGTCGCCTACTGATAGTTCTACTGACGAACACGAAATTCTAGGCGATTGGAAGAAGAAAACTAATTGCACAAAAGTGATCCGTGAAATTGACGAAGTGATTCGAAAGACGTGTGACTTCTCTCAGCGAAGTGTATCTAATCTCTTTGCCGTTCGCAAAGAAGTACAAGCTGTGTATACCATGCCGCAGTTACGTCTGCTGTACGATACGACCATGGATTTTGTGGTCAATGTGGAAAAATTGACGGGCAAGACAGACTATACGCTGCGTGGAGCATTGTTCTCGCAGCTTAAGCTTTTCTTGGAAAAGTACCACCAAACAAATATGGCGAAGCTTGTATCAACGTTGGACCACGAGCTATGGAAAAATACGGAAATATCGGTTGCTCGACATACTGCGCTGGAAAACCTGTCGAGTGGCCGCGGCGTGTCTTTGACATTGTCGGATGATCGCGAAGTTGCTGGAGAAACTGCAGCACCATTCAAATCTGTATCGATATGCGGAAAGTCTTTTCGAATTGTATGGTCGGTGCTTTTGATGCTCGAAATTGTTATGAACTACATGTCCTGTGCATCCAATTTTCCAGCTCTCGCGACCGATGTGCTTCAGCGCTCAATTGAAATTTTTCGGGTATGACATACTTGAACTCTCACTCACACGCATTGTCTAAACGTAGTGTTTTGGGTGTGATTTCCTTTTAAAAAAAAGCTATTCAACTCAAGAACAACACAGCTTGTTCTGGGAGCTGGTGCAATGCAAATTGCACGCCTCAAGAGTATCTCTGCTCGTCATCTTGGTACGTTTCGCTACTGATCTCAGAGGAATCGGTATTTTACCTTACGCGCGAATTTTCGCTGTCGCAGCTTTAGCCTCTCAGTCGTTAGAGCTCGCAATGACTCTAATTCCGCACATTAAGGCTGCTCTGGCAGCTCATTTCACGGATCGGCAAAAACTTCTTTTAGATGAGTTCGACCGTGTACTCCGAGATTATGCAGAGCACAACGAGAAGATTTTCAGCAAGTTTACCAGCATAGTAGAAGACCAAATCATGAAGCGTTTCTTGGAGAACGTCGCCGCAGAGGTAAATGTACTTTTTTGTTTCACTCTTGTATAATGACCGATTGATCATTTGTCATGTCTGTCGGATTCAGGTGGATTACGATGCCCCCAACCTTTCAATCCCATCGAACCCTATGAAGGGCATCACTTCGAATACACTGAAGCTACATGCAGTCTTGAATCCCGTGCTTTCTCCACCACAAATGAAGGACATCATGTCGCGAGTATTTGATATGTTCTCGCAGAAGCTGCCTGAATGCTTCAAGCAAGTTCAGCCCAAGACTCCGGTTGGGAAGAAGAGGTATGTACCTTACGCAATTTGTTCTGTAGATCGCTCCTAACAAATACACTTCGTCATCCAGAGTTGTGGAAGAGATGGTGCTATTCGTCCAGAGCTTCCAAGAAGTTACCGTGCTAGAATTTAACGGCGACGCTCTGCTTCGTCATTTCAGATCTGCCTACAATGTCCAGTGAGTGCACGAGGAAAGTCTCAACCTATACAATTCTAGTGCTATCGACATCAACATGCCATGAGTCAATATGAGCTTCAATAGCACTGTGTAACGAGCTCACATCATCATTATTGATTTCACAACGCGGCAAGTATCTGTACTCATGATTATTCTCAACGGCTCCATTTCTTCCACATTGGGATCTCTAGGGGGCCGAAGAAGAGTTAGCCAGCGTCTTAATTGTGTCCAGCGATTCTTCCACATTCTTCTTGAAAGTCTTGCCGTCCGTGACGCTGCTATCCTTGAAGTTGGTCATGCTCACGTGAATGGAGTCGTTGTGGAGCAAGTAGCCAGTACCATATCCATCCGGCACGACAGCACCGAAGGCGAAATACTGCAGAAACGGTGTGGTCACGTTACTCGACGATATCTGGAAATTGGTGCTCTGAGCGCGCACCGGGCTTTGCAAGAATGGGCTTTGCACGCCACTTGCATTCGCGATCGATGCCAAAGCCGTCAGGTGGCGGTCCACGCCAAGACCTTTCTGTGCCATCTTAGCCATCTCAACATGGCGGTTCACAGCATCCACCAGCAGCCCACGCTGAGTCTCGATAGAGCTACCTGCCTGAACAGCGTTGACAAAGGCAGCCGAAGCGGTCGTCGCCGAGCGGATAGTCTCTGTGCGACCGTGGTGGAATGCGCGAGTGGAGCACGATTCGTACACAGCGGGAACCTTTCCATGCGAGCGCGCAAAGGCCAACTGAAGCGCCATCTGCGCAATGCCATCGGGACTGAGCTTCCACTGTTTGCAATCCTTCTTGGCAAAGTTGGTGTACACCAAGGACTCGGTGTTGAGGTTACCCGAGAACTTGGCAAAGTTGTCTTCAGCCTTTTTGATGTCGCCCACGAGGTTCTTTGACAGTTTCCAGCTCAGCTTCTCAGGCTTAGTGACGCTTTCGTACGCGGGGAGCTCCTTTAATGGGGCAAAACCAGAGGACGTTCCGCGCATATCGTGCCAGACCTCGTGCAGCCATCGGTTCCAGACTGTTCCGTCTGAGAACGAGTGCTCAAAATTCACGGTCAAGTGTCCGTCCGTCTGCACCATGACCTGCACCTTGTCGAACCAGCGGTTCGAGCTCTTGCCGTGCAGCGCCAGTTCCATGCGGTCCGTCATATCCGCGGGCGATCGCTCTTCCAAAGCCAAGACAAACAGAGCCGAGTCGATGACGCTGAGCGATTCAGCGTTAACCGGGTGGTGTGCAATCAATTCGTCGCGAATCTGAGCCCAGGTATCGCGGTTTTCGGCCGTCAACGTGGAAATGTCGACTTCGTCGTGCTCGCTCTTGTCTGAGTAGTTCAGGATGGCCTCCAACTGCTTTTCCAGGTCCGCCTGCGACAGCAACTGCTTGCCATCAGGGCTCAGCACATTCAGCTGGTAGAAATGGTTGCCCTTGGTCACCACAATGTGGCTCGATCGAGGTGTCGACTCAAGCACATCACGGTTTTTCTTGGGGATCTTGGCCGTGCCGAATTGGCGTGCAAAGCCTGCCATGCACTGGTTCTTGTCCTGTTCCAGCTCGCTACGCTTAACTTTCTCCCACCACTTGAGCGTCGAGCGCACGAACGCGGCCGTGCGCGGGATCATGCCCTTGAGGTTTGCCTCCGTCTCGTCCAAAAGACCGTACGCAGGGTTCACATTGATCGGCGACTCGTAACGGCCGCCCAGGTACATCTGGTCCCAGTCTTCCTCGATGTAGCTGAACGGATACGCCTTGCCCATGGCCTGCGACAGCTCGCGCTTGAGTAGCGCAGTCTGAAGATCACGACCGTCGCCGTTCTCGAAGCTCTTGGCCAGTGCGGCGTGCTCCTCCCACTCGTTTTCCGACACCAGGGGACGGATCGTATCGAGGTACCGCTCTAGCGTGTCGCCCAGTTGCGGCACTGGCAGACGCGGCAGGTTGTACTCGTTGGTGGCAATCATACGGTTGAACCAACCCGGTACGGCGGGCGTGTTGCTGGCCATAGAGCGCACGCTCTGGCGCATAGCGAGCGGCTGCAGCTGCTTGATCACGCGCATGTCCTTCTGCTTGTTGGTCCTGAAGTTGCCAAATGAGCCTCTCTCTGGAACGTGAGTGTTTGACGCATCCGAGGTGTTTTGCGGAAAAAACCTCAACTTCAAGTTGTTTGGATTGACGCGCAACGATCTTTGGGTTATTGGAACCATTTTTGGGATTTGATGAAATATCCGAATTGGATCTTACACAATAATTGGGTTTAGTGAAATTTATCTGGTAATTTACGATAGAAAGTGGCAGGTTATTGGTCTTTATGCAAAAGCAATAGAAAACCCAAATGGTGTTTGGTGGATGACAACATGTCGTCGTCAACATGCGCTGAGGCTTCTATTAAATACGTGTATTGGGGAGTCAATGGTGTTTGGCCAAATAGTACCGACGAAAGGTGGGCTTCTTGGCTAAGCTCATGGTCGTTCTTGCACTGGACACGGACTGCGTGTCCAGTGGACCCAAGCCATGTGACGAAGATGACGACGAAGAGGAAGGCTGTCTCTGCTGCTTGTCTGCTGTGCAGCTCTTGGTGGACATTGCTTCGCTCCAATCAGTCGAATGCACCGAGTTGGCTCGGCCCAAGCTACCAATCTCCAGTGCAAGATGCAGCGAGGACCGATCCGTCGACTGATCTCTGCTTGAAGGCAGATTTTTTAGTGGCGCGACTGCCTCCGCGGGCCGAATCCGCTCGCTGGAGAGTGAAGACACCTCGTCTTCGTGCTGCGTGTGATCTTCATGGGACGCAAGGTATTCTCTCAGAGACACGCATCGGCCGCGCTCTTCGGCCAGCTTCTGCGCCATGGCGCGCTTCTCTGAGATGAGCTCCTGACACACGGACTTCCAGAACGCTGACTGCTTCTTGAGTCCAGCTTCCAGTGTGGTCTTGGACTCGGCCACTAAGGCTTGAAGCGCCGCCATGTTGGTCTTGGTGGACGCCAGATCGCTCTGCATGCTGGCGACAGTGGACTGAGAGAGCAACATAGCCTGGTGCAATGCCTGGATATCTTGGCTCTGGCGCCGGTCACGGTCCTGGCTCATTCTCTCAGCGTCGGCCATACACTGCTCGAACTGGCGTTGGCAGTTCTGGATCTTCTCGTGTGTGTCTATCACAAGGTCCGTGATCTCGAGTTCCACGATCTCTTCGTATTCGTCGCCTGGTAATGCGAGCATGGCAGGAGATGACTGCTCGCTTGGCATGCGCTCACTCTGTATCTGCACTGGCTCTTGTTCAAGGTCGACGCCTTGCGGATGAACGGATGGAAGCAAGTCCTCTTCGAATGTGTGGATCGAATCGCTATTGGTAAGATAACTTGCTTCCGTTGTGTCTTCCATTCGGATCCCAAGAGCTGCTGGAATAGCAAACCCAGCCTCGATGCAAACGGTCTGCAGCTCTTCAAACGTATTGGCCACCGCCTCAAGGACACGATCCGAGTCTTCAGACCAGTCCCAAGCTGTGTGGCAGCGGAATGCCAACTCGTGCAGCATTTTCTCAAGCGAATCCAGGAACGAATCGTCTTCGGCCACGAAGTCAGGCTGCAATCCTGGAATTAGATGCTGTCGTCAGTCTATCGTTCAGCACTAGAATCTCTAATTGGATCCACAATACCTGAGCCATGGCTGATGCTGTTCCCTGGGCCCTCGACCATGTCTGCATGGACTGAGCCGACATGCATGACGAAGAGCCACACCCGTTTCAAAGCGCCACATGGTACACATTTCAGCCAATTATAACGTATTAAAGCGAGTTGAAGATTCTGATTGGTAGAAAACAATTTCCCCCCAACCAGTCCATTTTCAGCAGATACGAGATCAAAAGCAGGACGCAAGCACCAGGTAAAGTGACTTGATGACAGCGTGAATTCTTGCGACCGTGAGCGTCATGAGCGATCGCACGCCTGCTCTTTATCTTAGAGACTTGTTTACTGACATGCGTATCCTGTTTGGTGTCTATCATTGCTCCTGTGCGACCCCTTTAACGCATCTTAGAACACACAGATCCAATCCAAGACCAGCAACCATGAGCACCAAGGTTCAGAAGCCGATGACCCAGCCCATCAATTTGATGTTCCGGTTCCTTCAGAATGTATGAGAGTACGAGTGAGTTTTGTGGGGGGGAAAGCTGACGTTCTGTATTGCTTTGCCGCCATAGAAAGCGCGCATCCAGATCTGGTTATACGAACAGGTGAACACGCGCATTGAGGGGCGTATCATGGGCTTTGACGAGTACATGAACCTTGTATTGGACGACGCCGAAGAGCTCGACGTGAAGAACCTGAAGCGAACACCGCTGGGGCGCATCCTGCTCAAGGGCGACACTATTACGCTCATGATGAGTGTCGACGGCTCATCATGAGCTCAGCACTAGTAAGATTTCGTAGCTCCGCACTGAGGGAAATCAAACGCAAGTATGGATATTTGGGACACTTGAACTCTCTTTTACATATCTATGAGACAACAGGAATCAGTCTTTTGAATTGAAAGCATGGAGAGACAGACATTCATAAAGCAAATAACAAATGAGGAGCTCTCTTTGAAGGAATTACCCTCGCGGGAGAATCTAGGTCATCGATCGAATGAAGAGCAAAGAGAGTCGTTCACGTCCACGTTCACTACAGGATAGGTGGAATTGACTGTCTGTCCGAGGCTTAAAGCGCGAGGTAGCCAAGCGTGGCAGCCAGCACAGTCGACACGAACACCAGCGACTTGGACACTTCCAGAGCCGAGGCCCCCGAGGGGCAAGCACTGCAGTCAGTTCCAGAGCACTGCGAGCAGTCCGGGTCGCAAATGGGGCAGTAGCAGATAGCCGTGCCGTTATCCGCAGGCTGGCACGAGCCAATACCACAGTCCACCTTGACGCACCCATCTTCAGTCGAGCCACAGGTAGTGCCGCCGTATCCGGCGCCGCAGCTGCAAGTGCCGGTCGATACATCGCAAGGCTGGTCGTTCTGGCAAGCCAGATCGTTGGTGCACTTGGTGCAACGCTGGTTAGCCTTGCCCTGCTTGCCCTTGTACGCCTTGCCGTCCCAGCCAGCCTTGCACACGCACTCTCCGTCGACGCAATCACCACCGTAGCCGCAGTCAACATCACAGGCAGCTGAGATCTCCTTGGAGCACATGCTGCCGCTGAATCCGGCGTAACACGAGCAGTCGCGCTTGGTCATAGTCTGGATACTGGGGTACGTGCACGTGCCCTGGTGGTTGCACTGCGTAGTGGAACCCGTGCTGCCGCAGTTGGTAGGGTAGCACGACGTAGGATCGTAGGCCTGGTTCTCACAGTCCGAGACATCCGTGCAGATGAACTGGCCAGTGACCTTGGTCGTGCCGAATGTGACGGTGACATAGTCGTCCACACTCGACTTGACTGTCTCGACGGATGTTGAGGACGAAGAGGAGGTGGTAATCTTGGAGCTGCTGGCCGAAGCACTGGCGCTGCTGGAAGTGCCGACCTCCACTGAGCTACTGCCACCGCTACCAGACGAAGACGACTCCGCAAGGCGCCGACCTGATCCAGAGGTGCTGGCAGACGCGGAAGCCGAAGCAGACGCAGATGACTTGCCAGAAGTGGTAGCGGACGCGATCGTAGAAGCCGTGTCCTTCGCCACAAACACGCACTGGGTGTTTAGGTAGCCGACCTCCGCGCTCTGGTATGAGGGGCATAGACCAGGCTGAGCACCGCGACAGGCCGGACGCGCCTTGGTGTTGGGCGTGCACTTCTGCACGGTCTCGCCGTACTGGCTAACCGAGATGCAGGAAGTGCCAGGAAAAGTCTTCTCGCAGTACGCGTCCGAGGTACAGGTGTATGCATGCTTCGTGGTTGAGCTTGAGCTTGAGCTCGAACTTGAACTGGAGCTGGAGCTCGCCTCCGTCTCGGCCTGGACGCTCAAGGGGCTGAGAGCCGCAAGGATGGCGGCTGCCGAGACCAGGATCAGAGATCGCAACTGCATCACGTCGTGCTCTTTGACCGGGCGGTTAGTAAATGAGGGAGGCGTCGCTGGCGCATGCGTGGGGCAAAAGGCCTGTTGCGGGATTTTTCGGGCCATGTTAGCCAAACATTTTGCAGCGAAGTTTGCATGGTAAAATGCCGGTTGCAAGCAGAATTCTGGGATATGGAAAACGATTCATGAGAGTTGGTGACCTTGCGAGTCAGAGGGGTTACGTTCGTCCTCTACGCCACGCCAACCATAGTGAAAGCAACATAACAAAAGCAACGCAGGGTTGTGCTGATCAAAAAATTGAAACTGTGCTCAGAGGGTGCAGACAGCCCTAACCTCAATCGATGGGGCGAGATTGAAGCTATCGGTAAACTACAGAAATTATGGGAAACCCGTTGTTGCTTAAACTCCCGAAATTTCCGCTGGCTGGGTGCGAATTTTGCGGTTACGTGCAGACCTTTACTGCATTTTGCTGTCCCGTAACCTGTCTGGCAGCGTCCTTTCTGAACAGCAAAATTAGATGTCCGGTTTCTGCACCTTGCAGTTGATGGGACAAATGATATGTACCATGTCAGCTGGTACAGAATAGGTGTACCAAATGCTTGCCGTACTCGTACATTCCGTTCTGGAAGGTACCACAATTTGGGTACCCTTTCAATTTCTCGCACTCTTGTTGGTCGAGCAGCTCAATTGGCACGATGGTGTTCTACTTCACGTCCTCCGGTACGCCTGGCGCAGAAGTTACAGCTCTGCGGGTGCAATTGCGACGCTGACATAAGCATATGCATGCAGAGGGCCATGTGATTTACATGGGCAAGGATAAGTTCGAGAACGAAGACCTCATTCGCTACGGCTTTCTTGAGGATGTCTGGTAAATAGTCGCACCGTCCCATCATAGTCAGCCGTTCGGTTTGCTCATCTCTCTATGTCGTGGCAGGTTCCACGTTGACGACCTATCGTCGGCGCACGTATATCTTCGTCTTCCGCTGGTGCAGTGATTTACTGCGCTCGTACGTGATAGCAACGTGTTGATGGGTATTTATTCATAGGGTCAGCGCATCAAAGACTTATCAGAAACGTGCTTAGAGGAATGTGCGCAACTTGTGAAGGTTCAATGTTATCTGTGATTAAACTGCAATTCGCTGTAGTCACAATTGCTGGTGGCTTATGTGAGCAGGAAAACTCTATTGAAGGATGCAAGAAAAAGAGCGTGGACGTGGTAGGTGTCTATGGCTTCTGACAGGCGGAATACATTAGGACTTGCTTTACACTGTCTCTGATCGCTTCCAGGTTTACACGATGTGGCAAAACCTAAAGAAAACCAACTCGATGGAAGTCGGCCAAGTCGGGTTCAACCATCCAGATCGAGTGCGTTTTGCCTTAAAAGTACTCATTGCATTGATCTCCTTGAGCGTTCTTTTACTGTTCGTCGCTTAGGTCCGCACATACGAAGTGAAGGAGAAGAATCGCGACATTCTAAAGGCACTCAACAAATCAAAAACTGAGGCACACCCAGACCTGGAAGGTATATGCTGTTTGTCTGGTTGGTTCTCATGGGTTCTTGTACTCATTTGTATGGTGGCGATTTTCTCCCTGAAACAGAGGAGCGACGACAGCGAGAGTTGTTGTACAAATCTGAACGAAAGAAGCAGCGCCAGCAGTTTGAAGCCGCTGAGAGGAAAGAGAAGGAGGAGCGGAAACAGCAGAAGGAGCTGCGAAGCTATTCGTACGTGCATATCCGTTGGCTTTTGGGAACTCGTCCTAAAAAGCAGCCTCACACTTTAATATCTCAGGTCTCTGATGGCGAGAGAAAACATTGAAGCATCGGAGCGGTTTGAGGCCTCCGCTGATCTCAGTAGCGTGAACGCCTACGAAGAGGACTTCATGTAATATGAAAACCTCTTGTTTCGTTGGCAATGTGTGCAATGAAAATATACAATTATGATGGAAAATTTAGTGTTCGCCACATAATCTCAGGCGTTTGAACCAACTTTTGGGCCATTTTTGAAGTCAGCTTCGCCCAGTGATTCGTGCATGGCAAATGGTGGAATGGACCAGCCGAATGCCTCTCCTTCGTCTGCCTCCGGTGACGACCAGACGCAACGGATGGTCTCTCAATGCCTGAAGATGCTGGCAGGGAGCTCGGACGAGCACAAGTTTGCTGGTCTGCTGATGATCACGAAGCTGCCTACCCTTGCAGACTCCCAACGCCAGGAGCTCCAACGTCAGGTGGTCGATACTGTCGGCGTGAGCTTCTTTCTTCGTCTTCTGCTCACCAAAGGTAAACAAACATTACAGGCTTGGCTGCTGTGCAAGATCGTTTAGCTGATGGGACGTATGCGTGTACAGGGCCTGATGCAGAGGACAGCAGCCTGTCTTCCTTCCAGACGTTGGGACTAAACTTGATCGCAAGGTACGGACATGCCTTCTCATTCGACCTGCCGCCTCATGCCGTTGACGCATATGCTACTATGCACGGTGCAGCTTTTGTCAGGAAACTCTCGTCGCAGAAGATTTTGCGCAGGAACCTCTGCTGCGGTTTGCATTTGAGCAACTCGGATCCGCATCTGTCGCTGTTCAGGAGCATGAAGACTGTATCCAGATTCTCAAGGGTGTTCTTAGAACTGAAAAGGGTGTCAATGTAGGAGTGCATATTGGCGCCTTAGGCTTGTTTGTCGTGCGTTGACGCGTCTATTTGCTGTCTGTAGCTTGTTTTACAGGAAAACGTTCTTGGACGTCTGTTAAGTGCGCTGAAGAAGATGACCCGCAACATTGCATCTGTCGATAAGTCCTCTGGTACCGATGCTACGATTCAAGCTGCATCGGTTCTGGACTCTTTTTGGTCGCTAGTTGAAGCGCTTTCGACTCGAGTGGAGACGTGGGAGCACATCCACAACTACGACTTCGAGTTCATCTGCACCAATTTTGGTGATGTTCATGGCGACGCGTCGATTAAAGTACTTACAATTTTCAACAACTGCATGAAGCTGATGGACGAAGGAAAAGTGCCGCTGGAGCTTCTGAGCTCGCAGTGTCTGTCGGACATCCGAGTCGGAGCGCTTCGCTTTTTGCGTGCCAAATGGCCTCACCAAGAGCGAGACGCGTGTCTAAGCTTAATCTATCAGCTGATGAGACAAGCTGGAACTGCGTGGATGCTCTCGGGAACGACACTTCGCATGAGGACTCCACAGGACGAGGTATCTGGAGGCAAATTTGTTCTTTTCGTTTTGAAGCTGGTTGCGATCGAGATCAAACTCATGATCGATGAAATCGAGCTCGCTCTTATCCAGATGGAGGACAAGGCAGTTGAAAACGCTGACGAAATCGAGCGTCAGGAGAAAGAAATTGAGAGAGCGTTGGAAGTCCTCCCAACATGCTATGGAATTGTGGAAATGATCATTACTGGCCTCGTTGCAAATGCTGAAGATGAGCTGCTCTTGCCCTATGAGATCCTTATTGAGATGAAGGGAACATTCAGCCAAATCTTTGTAGTGGTATTAGAATTCCTCACGCTCGCGAGAGAATACATGAAAACCCACCGCTTTCGGGAGCAAACAGAGAGTCAAAAGCCTGGTGTTGATCAGTTGCATGCGATTGTTTATGCAAGTATTCGTGTAGTCAGCGCCTGGATCGCTGAAGATTCCGACACTGGAGTCGACCAAGTTATCGATTTGATACCGTTCCTTGTATGCTACAAGATCACCACGCACGACAATGCACTCGAACCATCAGCGTTTCATGCTGAAGACTGGGATTCGGATGACGAAGTTGATTCCGACGATGAAATCGACGACGCTACGCGCAAAATGGAGCAAATGATCTCTTCTAGTCAGCAGGAAGCTACGCTTGACCAAATGCACTTTCTTCTGCCTGGTTTGCTGCAGATCAGTGCATTGCCGCAGGGAGCCTCGACGATGCTGGAAGACGTGGAAGTTTTGCGCCGCGTCCTGGGGTTTTGCTGCAAGCTGTGCACGGATATCGCCGAAAGATCTTCGGAATACGGTAGCTTGCCCACACTCACACTGAGCCTCGGTATCTTGATCAATTTATTCCTCATCGGTGGCAAGGACGACCCAAAAGCCTCGGCGGCTGGTTCTTCTCAAATTCCTAACGCTTTGGAATGGTTCCGAGCGCTGAATTTCCTCCTCCCAGTGGCTTGTGCAAGTGGTAACACTCTCGCCGCTCAGGGCGATCTAACGCCTGAACACCGAGGCGATGATGATCGGTACATCATGGTGCTCCATGCTGTGTGCGTGGTATTGCTGATCACGGGCCACCTGCAGGATCTGCGCCAGTGTCCATGTCGATTCCCTCTTCCATTGTTGCAACTTGTGACTCCGTTCAACGCTATCATCGATTGGCTCAGGACGAATCCGCCCGATGCCGATTCCGAGTCCACAATGGATCTGTTTGAGCTCGTCCGGATGCTGTCCATGCGATGTCGCTTGACGTCCAAACTCTTCCAGCAATAGTCATGGATACCAAACAATTACTGTAGCGCACTAACATGAAAGCAGAGGGTAAGGAAAAGAACCGGAACAACATGTCTTGTTTGGCTTTGGTCGCTACTAGGATACCTGGGGGCTTGGGTCTAAAACTGCCTTGAGCACGCTTGAAGTTATTAGTCTATACCGAAGTCGAGAGCTCCTGCTCCTCTGAAGATTCGCTCAGCCGCGTCCGCTTGTTCATCTCGGGGACGTCGTCCTCGCGAAATCGTCTTCGTGAGGAGTTGCGCTGCATCATGGGCACCACAGGCTCGGAGATGCAGGGCGGCAGAGTAGCTGACAAGCCTGTGCCGCGCTGTACTACACTCGCGTTCATGACTGGCCTTGCTGCCTGCAACATAGGCAAATCCACGACACTAGGGAGCAGCAGTTGGTCGGGGTGCTCGCCACTTGGCGGCGCGTTTCGTCGGACGCGCGCGTTCACGATCGCGCGGATGATCTGGTTACTGGCAGACTGCTCAAGCAGCTCAGCAGTCGGCATGCGTGCCTGCGATTGCTGTAGGATGATGGTGGTGTTGATCGCGTACACGCTGTAGTTGGTGTACGCATCTGTCGGCAGCTGGTCGCGGCAGGTGGGACACGTGCTGTGCATTTTAAGCCAGGGCTCGATGCAGTGTTCGTGGAATTGATGCTGGCACGGCAGCTGGGCGCATGGAGTCGTCATCGCCTCCATGCACACGACGCAGCAGCTGGCGTCGTCGTTCACCTGCACGAGTTTCCGCTTGAGCGCGTCGATGACGTGCACCGCGGCCGGCGACACGCTGTTTAGCTGCGGCATAATGTATCGAATGATCGATTGCACCCATCGCGGGCTCTTAAATAATCGCAGCGCGTCCTTGATCTGCGAGTTGGGCGGCGCGGCGTACCGCACGTTGACGCGAATCGCGAGGTCCATGGCCGGCGTCTGCTGCATCCGTCCTGCGCTTCCTTTCGCCTTGTGCTGCTGATCCCGCCCGCACTGACTAGTGCAGGAGTGATGGTCAAGTGGCCACACCAGAATTTCCCTTTGGCACACGGCAACAAGACCAAGAGCAGCAACGGCAACAAGACCAAGAGCAGCAACGGCAACGGGCGGGCTTTCCCTTGCGCTGAACCAAGCAGACGACGATGACTGCTGCTGCTGTGGTTTGCTGCACCTGTCTGCGCTTGCAGCCGTGGGAATAACTGGTTGGCTGGGGACGCTGTGTGTCCGTGGCAACGGCCTCCTCCTCCTGACGCGGAGAGCCCTTTGACGCGGAGAGAAGCTGCGTGGCTGTTTCTGCGGCTGCCTCAAGTTATTGCCTCGCGATGTGAACGTGTAAGAATGAGTCGCTGATAGAGTTGGGTTGCGCGTCGTCGTTTCTCTGCGGTTGAATATGCCCGAGGCTGTTTTGTTTTTTATAGGAATGCTGTTGGGTTTTCAGGATTGTTATTTTTGCTGCACTATGCGATGACCGGAACCAGGCGTGGAATTTGCGCACCGAGCTGTTGAGAGACGTACAAGATATCAAGCGCAAAGGGTTAGTTGGATAAGGGGGTTGGGAACAGAGCGCTCTCATAATGCTATCTACAGAACGAGCTCTGGCAGGAAACCAACCTGAGCGGCATGGGAGCTCTAGCAATTATAGACAAGAGCAAGTGTGTGAGCTCACAACTGCACCAAGCACACATAGGAAGGGCGAAGACGAAGGAAGAACTCAGTGGCTACGGGGCATAGAATCTAAGAACCAGTGCCCAACTCAGCCAACAATAAATAGATGAAGGCATGGTGGCGAACGGATCAGTACGTACACGGTCGGGCGCACCAAGACGTTGACTCACACGTGACAAGCTGGATTTCATCCCTCAATTGGTTCGCCTGTTTGACGCAGCGGTGAAAACAGTGTTTTTGGTGAAGTTGAACACCTTTTGGAATCGTCAAAGTTTTGCTATTGGATGGTGGAATATGTTGCCAATCTTCAGCGTTGTAAACGGCGTAACAGGATTCGGCCATGCGCTGTGAAACATGGTTTTGAAACTTCCTCAAGTGATAACTCATCAGTAAGTGGTTAGACCAATTGTGCTGGCTATTAACGGATCAAGAAACGGAAAAACTGGACCATACTTTCCTCAGGTGGTGACTTGAGATCTATCTGCTTTGGGCATGTGCGAAACTGTTGAGGCACTATTTACTTCCCATTGATGCCTGATGGATGATCTGGCGATGACAGAACAAATGAAGAGTGCAATATTGGTGTGTGGGGATTCGCTGTGATCGGACGAAGGATCTTGCTCTTGGGGGGCTGAACGAGGCCCATTTGACGATACGAAGCTGTGGCTGTCATGGAATGGCGTGAAGATGCTAGAAACTCTGAACAAATAGGAAAAGTTGGTCACATGCACCAGAGTTCGATGAACGACGATTTCTTACCTTCGGGCTCTTCCGATAGGAGCAACTGAACTTGGTTTTGAAGCCGCTGGATTTCGCTTCTCTGTCGATCTATGACTGAGTTTAATTCGTCGATCTTCACTATCGAACCAGTCCTCTTGTCTCGATCCATCTCTAAGCGGGCAAAAGGAAGAACACTGCCACCTTTGCGGAGTTCTCGAAGATGCTTAGACGGAGTCGCGCCGCTACCAGTAGATATTGATTTGGATGGACTATTGATTGTACCGGTGTCGATCGTAAGGTCGTTTTTCTGTGGAGAAGTCAGCTGAGGTGATGACGAATTTGACCGAAGACGCCTTTTCGAGGTGCTTGACGGTGACCCGGATCCAATGTGGGCATAATGTAGCATGCTTTCGAGCTCTCGAACCCTCATACCTAGAACTTTGTTATCCTTGCGCAGCTTATTGCACTCTTCAATCAGGAAACTGCCCTCTGCGACCGAGTCTCGTCGAATTCGGTCCGCTTTATTTTTTGTGCTTTCCAGGGCTGCTCGCAATGTCAGAATGCTTTTGCTCATAAACTCCATGTTCTTCATCGACTCGTCGACTGCTTGTTTGCAGTCGTATCCGAGAGTCTCATCTGACGAAGACGAAGCAGTAAGGGGCTGGATTTGCTGGGACCGCTGTTCGATTTTAGACTTGGTTGGAGTAGTTATTGTTCGTCCAGTATTGCTGTCAAATACCACTTTTCCATCGCGCGTAGTAGGAGAAGAGTTGCTGGGTGATTGACCTCCTTTTAGTTGACTGGCGCTCTTATTTTCAGGCTGGATAAGAGCAGTTGCCACGACCGCCTTTGGAGGGCGTTTGTGCACAATCTCTCCGATGACGAAGACTCTGTAAGCATCTTTGACTGCTGCATCCAAATCTTTGTAATTTGTGAGTTGAGCCAATCTAGTGAACTCGCGTGTCATCTCGCTCACGGAATAATCCTTTTTCAATGAGCTTTGACGAAGCATCTTGACTTCATGAAGAAGACTGTTCACCTTGGCATCTTTTCGTTCAAGGTCTTGCTGCATAGCCGCTTTGCTTTTGAAATCTTCAGCCAATTCGGTTTGCATTTCGCTGATGTGGCTTTCAAGGGACGACACGTGGTTTTGCATCGGTTCTTGCTGAAACTCGAGATTATCAATTCGGTGGTAAAGCACCGACCGGAAGTTTTCCAAAATACGATTTGATGACTTCAAGCCAGCAATTGCCTTTTCTCTTTCGTTGATAGAGTATTTGCAATGCTCAAAGTGCTTCTCGTATTGAACCAGCATTTCTTCTAATTTTTCGACTTTCGCTTTTTCAGTCGATAGAACGATATCTCGTGCATGAGATGTAGCTTTCAGCTCTTGCATTTTCTTGGCTAATGACTCCAGTTTGGTGTTTGCTGCATTCAACTGACCTTGCTTGATTGCCGTGTTTTGACGCTCAATGTCTAGTAATTTTCCGTGCTCGGACCGAGCCATTTGCAACTCCTGCTCGTATTCTGTTTCCTCTTGATGCAAAACTTCCTCAAATTTGCTGTGATTAAACCTGAGGTCTTCATGCAGGCGTTTGATAACTTCACTTTGATCTTTTGCGCGCGCATACGATGACTTTCGTTCACTATGCAATATCGTGCGATGCTGATTATCTTGAGATTCAATCAGCGCCTCGCACCGTTGTCTGGTTTGTTCCAATGTCTCTGACAATGCGTCATAGCGAGCAATTTCTTGAGCGAGTTTGCGTTCATATTGGTTTTCAACTTCTTGAGTCAATTTAACGTGATTTGCCTCCTTTTGTGATAATTCTTCCAGATGCTTTCGAGCAGCTTGTTGGTATCGAGTTTCAAGTTCCTCATACCGCACGCGCTCTTGGATCACTAATGTTTCAGACTCCTCTTTTATCACCCGGAGACGCTCAATCCACTCATTTTCTTTGCGATGCAAGGCAAACTCCACATCTGCCTTGAGCTGGTCATAATTTTGTTGCATCTCAACAAGGGTGGTTTGACGGTCATCAATATCTTCACGTGCAACAAGAACGGCATCTGCGAACGTTGCAATGGCTGTCTTTTTACCGGTTTGCCTCTGAAATGCCTCCATAATTTTTTGCTCCTCAATTTCTACGATCGATGATCGGAAGAGATGGGAGTTATTTAAAGCAAAAATGCAAATGCTTCCGTCTTCAGAGCTGGTTACCAAGCATTCACTATCTTCCGTGATTCGCATTGTAGTAATAGATTCGGTGTGCGCAAAATATTCTCCAATGATTTTTGAGCTTAGTGGCCATGAGTACACAAGAATACTGCCAATATTAGTGGCGGCAAATAGACGTTTGCTCTCCGTCATGAGCGCCAAGAATGTAACGCTGACACCCTGTGGTAAATCGACGATCTTCGTTTCCTCGCCACTCAGAATTTCTCGGAGCTTTCCATCGCTTCCAGCTGCAACCACAAGTTTGGGGTCATCGTGGTCGACTACAAGCGCTGAGTATTGACACTGCTTGACGACGTGCAACATTTCTTCGCATCGAGTTCCTGTGTTCAAGTTGACAACTATCGTCAGTAAAACAACGTGGGATGTCAGTGATCTGCAAGTTAAGCATACCTGTAGTGATAATCCACCGATATACTGCGCCATCGTGGCCAGCTGACAGCAGAAATAAATCGTCACTGCTCCAACAAAGTGATTTGACAGCACCAATATGACCGGAAAATGTGTGGGCGGGCTCAACCTAGCATGGACCGGGAAATGTTCAGTAAAATATGCAATTTTGAAGTGGATAAAGGTGTTTTACCGTGTATGTGTGATACGTGGTGACTGTGAGTCCAGACGCACATGCAAACAAATGGCCTCCATTCGCATACCGGACAACTCGACAAGATTTGATCGCAATTTCTCTTGTCTGCTTCAGGCTATCTTGCAAAATATTGTACATTCGTACTCGCTCCTTGTATGCCACGATGACCTGGAAGCCCGACGGATGAAGTGTTAATGCGATCGGCTCTTCTGAACACTGATGCAAAAGCTCATAGTGGCGCAATTCATAATTCCAGATTCGAACTGTTTTGTCCGATCCACAAGACGCAATAACTGGACGTTGAATGCAAGTATCGACTTGCAAAACAGCCCCAATTTGGTGTCCCTGTATTGTAACCATCGGTCAATTTTTACGAGGCATCGTTCAACACACGATTTGAGGTACTCACGTGCCGGATCAGCTCTCGGAAATCGAGACGATCTTCTTGAAGAGTATCAAGAACACTCATCGAAAATGTGACGAGTTCGTGGCTCTTAGTGCAAGCAATGATTGTCTCAACACTGGGAGAGACCGTCAGGCACTCGAATGCTATATCTCCAACAGAAACAGACCGAATAAATGTAAACGGATCTTTCGGGTCGTCCTGGATATTAAGATGGTGTTTGTTAGTAGAGCGAGGTGACACCAGCAAGACGACGTCAACCTAACGTACGGAAAACTCATAAATACTGAAGAACCCTGCCGAACCCCCTAATACGAATCCTTTCACATGAGCAGCAATGCATTCCATGCGCACAAAGGACGGTTGATGGCATCGGGAAGAGTGCACAAGATCGACAGTGGTGCAATCGGCCGTGGTACGAAAAGAAAGAAGCATGCCCCGTTCTGACACGGCGATCATATATTCCTTGATCCATACATGGTCAACGAAGTGTTCATGTTCACGCGCCTGGGGCACAAAATTCCCAATTTTGAAATCGTTATTTGTCCAGAGCCAGTACTTAAGGATCATCGGTCCAGATACTGAGATATGACTGCAGTTATTTGGATTGATATGAATTCTTGTTCCTCGACTGGGGCACTTGTACGACGCAATCAGCTTGGAGTTGCTAATTTTCCAGTACGTAACCATGTGCGAAGGCGTGTCTTCAAGCATGGCGAGATACTTGTTATCGGCAGAAAAACTGCATGCAACGATGTTGGCGCTATGGGCTAGCGGAATGCTACGAATTCGAGTCCGAGTACTCGCCTTGTAGATGCAAAGAATATGCTGACTCTGTTGATCTCGAAAATGAGAGGTCATCTGAGGGCTGATAACTGGTGGGATTCCTGGAGCGAGCCCTGATATCGTTTGTGCCATTGGAATGCTGTTGTGATGGACTTCGGCAACAGCTATTAATTCTCGGTTTGGGGATACGTGAAAACACTGCACAGACTGCACATTTCGAGTGTGATGAAAAAACTCCATCACGTTGTTGTCCGTATGGAACAAGCTAAGGTGATGCGCTGCCGGGTAAATGACGACATTTTCACTAAGAAATTCCACAAGATTGTGCCCGCAATAGCGAGTACCCAGCGCATATCTAGATGGTTCCAGAACAGAAAATAATGTCAGCTTAATCACCTCGTGTACTCACATGCGCTTAACTTATGGTGCATACGAAAGCTTCAGGTGGATGCTGTTTTCTTTATCATCCTCGATACCGTTAGCCGGACTGACATGCTGAACCGTAGTTGGTGAGGGAGCTGAGTCAACGAATTCTTCGAGGTGGCTGTGCACAAGATCTTCTGTCATCGCCTCTTACAACAGGCGCATGGACCTTTCTGCGTGCGCGTCTTGCGCACAAAAGCTATTATGACACGGCCGTTAACGGTACCTTTGGTCGTTGAGCCAATTATATCATGCGGTTTCGAAACTTCACCATGGATTGAGCGTGGACATTTGGCGAAGAACACACAATCAGGCGGCTGCATCCGCGGTTGGTGTGCCTTTCCCGCATAAAGTCGACTTGGACGCACCAGTGCAACAGGCACAGCCTAAAGCTATTCGATCGTCAAATATGTTAGGAGGGATATTCCAAAAGCGAAAGAAGATCCAAGAGCTGCGATCCCCTTCGTTGCAGGATATTAAAAAGTACGATGTCTGCCACTTTTGAGTTGGTCCATGCAGTGGCTGATCATGATAACGAGTAATCTAGGTTCCGCGATGCGTATGCCAAGCATGCTGATCAATGGCATGTGGAAACCCCTTCTTGCTTCGAAAAGGTGCTTGAATTTGTTTAGCATATTTTTGCAGTGAATGTGTCACTCAGGTATTGCATCTGCTATCACTATCATGTACAGAGTATCTACAAAGCTATCTCGTGTCAGAAAGAATTACACTCTGTGGATTTTCGTCAAGAGGATATCACCGATCCACAAGTCATCGCCCTCGCTGAAGCACTAGTCGAGATGCCTATGATATCAACTCTTGACCTTCGCGACAATCGTATTACGGATGATGTACGCTCATGTGGGATCTGACTCTGTGAATCGATTGGAAATTAACCACCACAATTGCGGTGTACAGGGAGCAAAAGCAATCTTAGAAGTGATGCGATTACAGATCATTGCGGCGAAGACGCCGGTGAAGACGGATCCAAAGACCAAAAAGCCTATTTATCCGGTCGTTCCTGAGTACACGAAATATGTGACGAGCGTGAATTTAAAAGGAAACGAGATTTCTGCGCACATTTTCCAGGAGATCACTCAATACACGGATATCCTGAAACGAGAAGACAAGAGACTCGAAATTCGGGTAGCTTTAAGTCACATTTACCTTGACGGTGCAGGTGGAATTGATGAAGAGGAATTCAAAGCCGTGTTGAAATTGTTGACTGGGACAGAGCCAAGCAAGAAAGAAGTCAGAATATTGATGCAGCAGCATACTCTATCAAACGATCGAGCACCGTCAGCGATTAGCCTTGAGAATGTGTTATTGGCTAGATGCTCTTCTTCTCCATCGAAGAAGGCAGCATGCCCGCCGTGGGAAGCGCTGGTTCAAGTGCGATACGCAACGTTGGGCATGCGGAACCCTACAATAACGAGTCCGACGTCACGACAAGGTGACTCTACGAAGCCTTCTGTACAGTCAAATGTGGATGCAGTTCGATCAACGAAACCCAACGCGGATGCCTCATCGACCAACGCAAAGACAGGAACAGGTAGTGACGGCCGTGATCTTCCGTCTTCGTCTCGCACTTCCTCAATGCAACGACCTGCCGCTGTCTTCACCCAGCAAGGATTACTCACGAAACCACCTGAATCTCCACCACACGGTGCGAATCCTTCAGTGATCCCCACTCCTTATCAGCAGCAGGTGAACGAGTTCAAACCTCCGTCGTCTCCTCCTCCATCAGTACCAATTACAACGAAACCATCTCCGACTCCATCGGAGCACCCGGCATCAACAGTCTTAACGCCAAGAGCAGTGAATGGTTCAGCAAATAATAATGATGCAGCAGTAGTATCAAAGCCAGGTATCGTCACAAACACAGCTCCGATTGCTTCCAGCTCAGCTGTAGTAGAATCACCAAGGGTTGAATCCTCAGCCCCAATTCAACTGACCAATACGGAATCTTCTGCACGGGTGATGACTTCTGTAGGACTGAGCGCTGCTGCTCTCGCTCGAGAGGATACCGAAGGAAAACAAGACCTAGAGCTATCTTCACGAAAGACGTCGCACCAGTCCGCTCCATCATCAAGTAGCGAGCTACCGCCATGGAAGGATGACAATGTTTTCACAGACAGTGAGGAAGACTCAAGTAATGGCGACAGCCATGATGATTCAAATGACAGCGCTGTAGGAGACATGAGCGCCAAAGTGGACAATTACAATGGCAGTATCAAGTGTGAAAGCAGACCACCTTCAGTTAGTTTATCAGACAATCGCACTGCAACCCATCGCCGAATGGGCTCTGGCACAATTGCAAGCGAATTTGTTGAGCTTTCTGACGGTGAGGCTGATGACGCAACGTCTCCCAGCCGATTGACCGAAGGGTACTCAAATGTTCACTCTCAATTTGACAGCAAAGAGGAAGCCGATCTATCTTCTTTGGTCTATCGTGAGAACATCGCCAATTCAAATACCAAAGCGAACGAGCATCGCCAATCCACGGCGTTCACCGGCTCGGATCAAGCCACAAAATCCAAAAGTAAACCAAGAGACATTTCGGATACTGAAGGACCTGAAAATGACGATGAGAACGATGGCCAAGAGCGAGTGGAATGTACACTTGCAGACTTGCTAAAAGACGGGAAGCAGCGATCTATTGCGAAACTGATTCATTCCGAGTTCCGCCGTGGCATGCTGCTCACGGAGTTTCCAGATGAAGTCCCGTTCCGCAACCTTGTCGTCTTGCTTTTGTCTGAAAACGGACTAACAGATTTGTCACTCATGAAAGAGGTGGGTTGCAATTGCGCATATTAGCTGGCCATAAGCTCTCACTATCATTTTTTATATTACTTTTGTAGTGCCGCTTCCCTTGCGCTCTAGCTCTTGATCTGTCGTCAAACAAGCTCACCAAACTGTCTGACGATGACCTCGCTCCATTTCCTAAACTCCAGATACTGAACCTGGCTCAAAATCAAATCAGGAATATCCAAGGACTTGGCAAGGTTTTCGACCTCAAGGCTTTGAATGTGAGTCGAAACGCCATCAAATCCGTGAAAAACCTGGAACATTTGTTAAATCTTGAAGTCTTGGCGATGAAAAATAATTCGATTGCCAGTATTCCTGCGCTTCGCTTGCTGTCAATGAACAAAATGCTGGCCCACTTGGATCTGGACGGGAATCCAATTGTCGACACAGACGAACGGCAGCGCAGGAAAAATGTAACAAACTTGCTGAATCTTCTTCCAACACTTCGGTCGCTGGGCTCTATCCCATGTGTGAGCCTCCAATCAAAAGAAAAGAAAATGTGTCAGTCGTCAGATCACAAAACAGGAAAGCGATTGCTGGATGTGGAACAAATCCCAAATTCCCATGTGCTTTGGGTGTCGAATGCGTGTGATATCCTGAAGCTTTATCAAGACGCTGAAATCCAGCAAAAAAATTGCGACTACGATGACGAATGGGGTGCTGATAAGGACGACGTTGTTGCCGATCGACCGAGAAAAGTGCTCACACGAGAAGAGCAGCGTCAAAGAGATGAACTCCGCAGTCGTGCTATTGCATTCCGATCACGAGGCAAGGCAGTGCCTTCCCCTCCCAAGCAAAAGTCCTCGGCCTACTCCTTTGGTCCACCGCTGCCACCCCCGACACCGAAGAAAAAAGCTCCCACTGCTGATAGAAGTGTCGTGTTGAAGCAAAAGCAACGTTCAAGCGAGTTAAGTGCACCGAAACATCCTCCCGTCGATACCGTTATGCTACAACAGGAAAAGAAGCGGAAGTCACGGTCGGCTTTCGATATTAACATGAGTGTGGCCGAGAGATTGCAGCTGACCAAGGACAAGGCTCAACGAAGTAACTCCATGGCTGGATGCAAAACTATAGGACCACGGAAAAGCACAGGCACTGGAACTCACCATGCGAAGCCGATGGGTGCGACACAATGCAACCAGCCACCACAAGTAATAACGAGTAATTTGAGTACTGAAACTCAGTCCCCGACGATGAATCTGATTGGTAAAGATTGCGAAGACGTGATCGAGTTTCGGATTGAACCTCTTCGCACTTCACCCATTCGTGCAACAGAATCATCATCGTCTGTAAAGCCTCAGCAAACCACCCCCGTTCGTGTAAAAGAACTGTCTCCGATACAGTTGAAGACAGAACTCTCAATGATGGTTACAGCAGTTCCTGACACGAAGCTGGTAGCTGCCGTCGAGAACAATTTCCTGCATACGCTTGCGGTGACAGATTTCCTCAATCATGCAGAAGAAGAGTTCTCAACTGCTGTGACTGCGTTGACTGTCCTACTTTCTATGAGTGAGAAGGCAAATGGCGATCCCAATAAACTAATTGGCTATCGACGTAGTCTAGCAGCTTTAGACATACTGGATGAACAAGAGAGCCATGTTTTGTACAACAAAGTGAGAGGATACGGGGATGCGTCACGAGTGACCGATTGCGACAGCGCATTTGAGCGTCTCCGTGTCGTGAAGAAATGCTTGAAGCAACTACTGGAGCGCCTAGACGTTAACTCCCCGGGCTCCAGTCTCATTCGTGCATTTTGCAAATCCTTACGAACAACGGAGTTGTGCAATATTGTCTCCAGTGAATCAGAGGTTGGCGATGCGACTGAATCGTTTGAAGCGACTGCCCAGACAAGTATCATCACTGAACCAAGCTCAGCAAAATCAAGCAACATTGTGGGGGGATTGTGTCCTACTAATAGCATTGAAGCAGCGGTTAATGAGTCTTTCTCGTCCAGCTATGACCAGGAAGTCTCACAGCCAGAGGGACAGAACTGCATTGATACAACCCAAAAACAAAGGGTGGAAGTCGATCACGACGAACAGACTACCGCTGTTGACAATGAGTTCGACTTCCTTTCAACGAGTGATTTCGATTCAGGCAATAACACTCTGGCTACAGAAAAGACTGCTGTTGATCAGGAGCCAGCGATCAATCGTTTTGACGACAGCCTGGTAAACGCTGAACCTACTCATGCAATCGACGATGATGCTGACGTCTTCATGACGTCGACGGACGTCACGCAGGATATTCAAGACACGAGTGATGCCTCAGTGTTTGATACGGAGGACTCGCCGTTCGACGCCTACGAGAGTGCTGTCAACGCACTCGAAGCGGAGAAAGACCCGGCGGAAGAAACTCAAGATCGTCACTTTGACGAAGAAGTCGAGTTAAATTCCTCCGAATTCGATGAGATTGTGGACTCGGAAGGAGAGTTAGACACAGAGGAATCCACCAATGAACAAGATCAAGCGGATTTTGCCCAGGAGACAGAGCCAGACGTCTTTGAAGTCCATCCAGATGAAAATGAGACTGAGTCGCACATTGAGTTTGCAACGGATGGTCAAACGGAAAAAGCTGAATACGAGCACGAAGACAACGCTCTAGGCGAAGCTCAGGAGACAGTCGAAGGCCAGGACGAGTACGAAGCTGAGTCCGAGAGAGCAAGCCAAGAGGAGTACGAGCTCGAGGCTCAAAAGACCAATCACGAACACGATGCTCAAGAGACTGCCGAAGTGGAGTATGATAACGAAGAAGAGACAGTAGCTCAAGATGAGGCAGTCGAAGGAGAAGATGAAGACGACGAGGAAGCCGAAACGTTCGGAGACTGGGAGAAGGGCTTCGATCCCAACTCGAACCACTACTTTTGGTTCAATCACGCCACTGGTGAGAGCTCTTGGGTTCCTCCAGAAGGCTGGCCTTTTGAAGTAGACACTCCGTTCGAAGCAGAAGACACAGAGGAAGTCGGTGAGGAATATGCTTCGGAAGACACTACCACTTACGAGGAGCAATCGAATGAAGACGAAGACGTGAACGAATACGGCGACCGAGAAGACTCGGCAGTCGGACAACAAGGCTCCACCAATAGTGAGTGTGACGACGACTTGTTTTCTGACCATGATCTGCCCGAGTTTTAACGCTTCGCCACGCAGTGTGCGTCTGCGTGCCTGTTCTTGTCTAGTCCCTTTGCTCTAATAACACGAAGCCGCTGCATCTGATACCTATCTACTCGTGGTCGTGTGGCTCCATCGTGCTCTGTCGCCGGCTTCCAACGATGCACTTCTCCAGATGTGGAGCGTACCTGGACGCATGGACCTAACGCATCCAAACGTCAGTTCAAGTGAATAGATTGGAGACCGATGTATGCACTTTCAACCTGGCGCTTGCACTTCACGCATGCCACGAAGAGACTCTGCTGCTGCGGAGTAGCTGGTCGGTCTACTCAGCAAAGACTGTGAGGAGATGGATGGGCAAGGAAGATCAGAGCGTGTCAGACCTAGCTGCTCGAATGGCTGCACGTCGTAGAGCTCTTCAAGACTCTTATCGGAGGTCTTGACCTCTTGGTGCATCTAATGGGACAGCGAAGCGGTCTCAGCCACTCAGGCTCTCAGTATGTGCTGATACTACAGATATACATCACCAGGAGCGAACCTCAAAGCACAAATCTAGAGCCACGTCGTCCACCAGGAAGGCCCATATTGCTTCTTCCAGCGTCGGCGGCGGCATTGAGGACACTGCTGCCTGACCGACAGTAACCCTAATTTAACGTGACCACACCAAACGTTCAATAATCCAGGTTCACTGGGTTTTTTTGGAGGCGTCAGCACAATCCAGCACCTGATTTGGATCTTTACCCTTTAGGTAGTAACCCACCTTGCCGGACACATCAATGAATCGCCAAAAGCAGTTGAAACGGCATTCTCCTGCTGCTGCCATGAGCAGTGAAATCTCAGCAGTTAATAGAAATGCTAAGATTGAAGAGCTCGGTGGTGAGCTTGTGGTCGCTCGTGCGATTGAAACCTGATCTTGCGAGGCCACGATCTGCGCGCAGTCGTTGGGTTGTTCCGTTTTAGCCGTTTTATCCAGCGAAGAATGACCCTTTTTTTTTTAGACCAATGATCGCCACGCCAGCAGTGGTAATTAGGGTACATGCCGTATCTTTTTGACCAATCTTCATGTCGCTCGGGCCTGAGTACCGTGGGTTTGTCTGCTATAAGGCGCTCGACGCGCCTTCACTTCTGCGGGTGAATAAATTAGCTCCCGCATGCGACGGACGTTTTCTCGTGAGTCGCTGTGTATTGCGTGTGTCTCTCTCCCCGTGACCCCGAAGGCTCTAATCAACTGTGTCTGTGTGCAGGCTAAACGCCCGTCCACCTTTGTGCGCCCAGCCCCTTGAGAGCCACAGGAGGAAGCAGAGCATGGAGCCCGTCCCCCACACGTTCGTGCGCACGGTCAAGGCGCAGGATCTGTCCTTCAGCCAGGTGGATCCGCTGCTGGACCAGATGAAGTCCACATACTCGCCTTCTTGGGTCGTGCTGGGCTTCGCGGTGCGTTGTAGCTGTGCTGTGTGAGATGCTGAGACCAGTGTCGTGACACCGGAAGGATCGGCTTCTCTATGCTGCAGGATCCGCGAGAACGGCGTAATACGATGCAGACCATCGCGTCCGGTACCGGAAGCCTTTCGGACCAGTCCAAGTGGCCACCGCAACTGTTCGAACCCACGGCGCTGTGCTACGGCGTGGCGTGTGAGCCTGAAGAAGAAGACAGCGACAGCCCACCGACCTTCGTGTCGTTCTGCTGGAAAGGCCGCAGCCTGCCCATTTACTTGCGCACCAAGTTCACTGAGTTCAATCACGTTATTCGGGTACGTGGATCTGACTGCTGAATGCAATTAACGGGAGGAGGGAGATCAACTGACTCGCTTGCGTAGAAACACTTGGGCGCAGTGACTCATGTGACGCTGCAGAGTCCCGACGAATTGCTGTACGTTCCGCTGGCAATGTATTAATGGCGCTTGCAACGAATGACGGTTTGGGAATTGCGCTTACACAATGAATAGTGATGGAAGTGCGCTGCGTCCTGCACCCACGCGACGGTCGCGCAAGTCTTCGCGTCGCGTCATTACGAACGATATTGAATTCGCGCCGGAGGTTGTTCAAGCTGTTCAAGAGATCCAATCGGACACGTCGCCGTACAATTGGGTCGTTTGCGGATACAACCATTTTGATACCGACATGACCAATCAAAAGCTTATTGTGATTGAAAAAGGAATGGTACGATTGCTTGAGATGCAGACTTTTGCGAGATCTCATCGTGGCTTCTCGCTGATAGACCGGACTGTACGCGCTGAAGGGTATTGGTGGGATCACTTCAGTGCTGCAAGAAGGAACCACGATGTACATCTACCTGCGTGTAGATATCCCCATCCACCATCGCTCCGAACGCATTGTGTCTAAGTACGTCCTAGTGACATGGCAAGGAACAGATTCCAGCCCCACAGGTTTTAACTCGGATGACGAAGTCGAGATGTGGTTTGGTCCGCCTTCAAATTCGAGTGAAGGAGGACCGCCCACGTCGAACTCCAAGGTGCAGCGTGCTCTTACTGCCCATATTCACGGGAGCGAAATCTACCGCGTCTTCCCGCATCATGTACGGGCTGCATTTGCGATGTTGGTGGGAAGCGTTCACTTACCCTTGGATGTTCCTGCATGGATAGGTCCACTTCTTTGCGAGTAGCGTGTTGGAAATATCGGAAGAATCAATTCGAGAGCGAGTACGCCGTGCCGTGGACAACGATTGCATGCTTCTTCGTGTGGTATGAACATCTATGAAGTGCTTTGTGGCTTCTTCGTTGAATGAGGCCTTAACGCCAATGGTCCATGGTGATAGGTGTGTATTCAAGCAACAGGAGACATGACACCGCCAGTGTGTCTGGAAATCGCGTTTGATGCAAATGTTGGATCCCTTCGTAAGGAGATCGCTACAAGTATTGGCATTCCAGAAGATCGTCAACGAATTGTCTGGATTCGCCAAATGGATGAATTCAATAACGGTATCGAAATCTTCTACGTACTTAAAGGCTGTTGCGTCGTTGTGCTCACGCTTTCATTCTTGTGACCTCGATAGAATTTCAGCCAAGCTCTAAGGCAATTTTGCTGGAAGACGACAAAGCTGGACTTCGATCAACGATTGGACTTGGACATGGTGATAAGGTCCACGTGGATGATAAGGCAAACGGAGAGCATTCGGTGCTGGCCAAGTTAATCGACCAGGTGCGTCCGATCCAGTGTACATGGCGTATGCCTTGACTATGAGCTGATATATTTTTCGCTTTATCTTTTAGATTAATCTGGGTACTGCAGCAGTCAGTTTGTCTGCTGAACGACGACACGAAGTGCAAAAGGGTGTGGAGGCTCGCGAAGCAGAATTGCGGAAGATTCTTTCAGTGACAAACTTTCTAATTCGTGCAAGACGGAAGGCGAGCAAGGATATCTTTCCGATTGAATCAATTCCCGAAGCTGCTAAATTTGCTGCTCCGTCACCTGTGAAACCACCGATGGACTCGACGTCAATGGATGTAGATCAGAACGGATCTGCAGCTAGCTCTGAGACCAGTGATTCAATGAACGGCTCTACTATGACCGAGGATATTCCTGATCAAGAGGAACAGGCTCGGGCGCTTGAAAGCTTGGACCAGGACGTCTCGAGCTTGCAAGAGCAGGCACGCGTTCTGGAGTCTCAGAATCAGTACCTGGAAATTCCTTACGAAAGTATTCGAATGTTGGGAGGCAAAGAAAACGAGCTTGGTTGTGGCAAGGCTGCTACTGTGTATCGTGGTCTGTGGATGAACCGAAACGGCGCAGCTGAGGTACGATTTCATGCAAATTCGAGTGCACTTGGACTTAAACTGACACTCCAAGTGCATCTATAGGTTGCTGTCAAACTGTTCCGATATGTGCGGTTGACCGATAAAATCCTGGGTGATTACACGCAAGAAGTTGCTCTTTTGCGAAAACTGAAACACCCGAACATTGTATTATTTATTGGCGCGTGTACGAACCCGAAGCTGATGATTTTGACGGAGTACTGCTCTAGAAAAAGGTATAGTTATGGTTCGACTAACGCTTATCGAAACGATCTAACCTGCTCTTGCCATACAGTTTGTATGAAGTGATTCATAGCAACAACTTTGAAACCATTCCGTGGAAGGTTTGTGGCTCAGTTGATAACGAGGTCTACACTTTGCACTAAAGCGCGACGCTAACGTTCTGTTATTGATGATACAGTTTAAGGTCCGAATGATGTTGGATGCTGCTAGAGGAATCCAATATTTGCACTCAAATCGAATCATTCATCGTGACATAAAGGTATTATTTGAATATGCTTGGTATATTGTTGATCCAATAGTACGCATTGCTGATAATCTGCTTTTTCAGTCGCACAACTTCCTCGTGGACGATGATTGGCGCGTCAAAGTGGCAGATTTTGGCATCAGCAAAGTGCTTGACAACGACGCAACTGCATTCACTCAGTGTGGAACGACTGGATGGTATGCCCACAATTGATTGAATATTCATCATGGGATGCGAACTAAAGTGCTGTTTTGGGCAGGGTCGCTCCGGAAGTACTTCTTGACGAAGATGTTGGCTACACCTTCAAGGCAGACAATTGGAGGTATGTTGTCAGGAACAGGCGCGTTTATATTGGCATGAGCATGAAAATTACTTAATTATTTTGTGTGTTTTTCTCTTAGCTTCGCGATTGTGATGTGGGAAATGATTGCGGGCAATTTCCAAAACCCATTCATTGGAATGGCGCCTATCAAATTTTACAACCAGACCATCCACTCTGGCAAGCGTCCACCCATGCCGGAGGGCGTGGATAAGCAGTACTTGGACCTCATCACGGACTGCTGGAAATCTGACGCCTCGGAGCGCCCAGCCTTTAACGAGATTGTCACACGACTGGAGAAGATCAGTCTGGAGTTGGGCGCGAGTATCGATCTCCCGCCGACGTTCCAGGGCGGCTACCACCAGGGACTTGTGGGCGAGTAAAGTAACTTTATTTGATAAAATTTTTGAACGCTCGCAAACTTACAAAAAAACACAAAAAAATTAAAAAAGTGTCTGAAAGCAAAATATATTACGAACATTATCTCGTATATTACGGTAACACCTGATTTCAGCCAATCACAGCACAACGCAAGAAGAAGCATGGTGGAGACGTGGTGGAGCTATCTGTGGGGATTGGCGCTTGAGCTCCTTGCGCTCTTTGGCGCTCTGTGTATCGTACTCAATCTGCTTCTGCCCCTATCGGTCACCATCGCGCGGTTTGTGGCAGTCCACGCGCCCAGAGAACTCTCGCGGTGGAGAAAGAGTCGTTTGCAACAGAACGAACTGCAGCGTTTGAAGCAGCAACTTGCGTCACTGCAGCGCCCAAAGGTGGAGGCTGTACTATGACAAAAGAGGTGTCTAGAGCGTCGAAGCTGACGGACTGATGATCAATGTGTTGCGTTGTGCAGCAAACCGAACGAAAGCAGTCGGATGACAAGACTCGTCCGATCCCGCGTACGTCCCGAAAGAAGCTTGCAGCGCGTATGTTTCCTCGATCAGCAAGAAAGACACCGGAAATAGTGATGGACATATCAACCTACTCTTGATTGTGGGCTGTAAATGTTATATCCTGCCAGACTTTCGGAGTATCTAAGTGGAATTGGGCGTTCAGTCTTAGGAATCCAGTCACAAGGTTATCCAGAGCTCGCTGCCTCACACGATCTCTTGCCGTCTATTTAATCCTAAGGACACGAAGTTAAGATCACGGCGATTTGCTTTGGTACGAGAGTGTTCTTGGCGATGACTTATGCCTTAAACACTTTGACAAAACAGTGCATGCCATATACTGTATATTTCGGTAAAATAATAATATTATGCCGACGCATGATAATATCATGCCGTCGCATCTGTGGTTGATATGTGGCTTGCCGGGCGCTGGGAAGACGACGCTGGCCAAGCGGATCGTCGACATGGCGCGCGAATACAATAGCGTTGGCCTGCTCGTCGACCGTCTCTCGTTTGACGACCACTTCACGCAGCAACAGGACGCTCTCGAGTTCGATCCGGTCGCTTGGAAACTAAGTCAGCGACGGATGGCGCAGCGGGTCAAGGCGCAGCTTCAATCAGCTGAGCAGCTTGATGGCGATTCCGACAACAACACAGTGCTACTTGTGGACGACAACATGCAACTGCAGAGCATGCGCAAGCGCTTCTTCCAGATCGCTTTGGAAGGTACGCTGCTTGTTATCCTGTGGCAATATCACGTGACGCTCAAGTGGCTCTTGTGCGTGGAACGCTATTCAGCTCAGTGCGGCTTTGGCATTCTCTATGTTCACACGCCAATTGGGATCTGTCGCGAGCGGAATGAGGCCCGTGGGCAGAGCGAACGAGTTCCGGATACAGTCTTCCAGCGCATGGTTGACGCGTTCGAGCCCCCAGACCACAAGAAATGCGCCTTTGAGGCGAATCTCGTGGTATTAGAGAGCGATGCATCTCTGGGAGACTGCATCCAGACGCTGCTTGTGAACGCTGAGAGATTAAAGCACGAATACAGCGCAAAGGTGCAGGAGATCACGCACAAGAAGCAAATGCGGGTGAGTGTTGCTTTAAAAGAGGAGATCAGGACCAGTCAGTGTCATGGAAAGCTTTGCATGTACTAGAAAACGGATCAAGAGCTTACGCGCAACAACGTAATACATGCACTGGATCTGGCTGTGCGACAGTGGATTTCTGCTGCTTTGAAGGAGCCACTGGTAGCCCCAGCAGACAGACGCCATGAGGCGGAACGACTGAATCGCCATCGCAAGGCTTTTCTTGCAGATCTCAGGGGCAGGCCAGTGGATTATCAAGACATGCAGACTATGGCAACCGAAGTGGCCGTCGCAGATTGGATGCAGGAGTTTCAGCAAGCCGTTCAGAGCGATAAAGTCAACCCAAGAGACACCTGAGCTGGCCAAAGAATCCGCGGAGATTGGATTTCGTCCGTTTCGATTGCAGTTTCCCGAATTGAACAGCGACATTCGACTATGAGATGCTGCAGTCACGAAACGGAAGTCTGGACATGAAACACGTTTTCCTGGCGCAACCGTCGCTCCGCTGGTCGAGCGCTTGGAGTCGAGGCCAAACAACAGGATCGTCTTGACTCGCAAAGCTGCGATGGCTCAAGTGGTGGAAGTTCCTCACGCAGTGCTTTCTGACGATGACGAATACCAAATCGACATCCCAGGGCAGATGCATGACGATGGTGACCACGCGAGTGAGCGCTCTCCACCATCAAGACGCTTTTCCAAACGGGTGAAGATCACGAGTGGCGTTGCGATCCTGCTGAGTTTGGTTGCTTTGTGTGTTGGTCTTGTAGCACATAGCTCTGACCAAAGCAGCTCTGCTTCAACCAAAGACGGCGCATCGAATGAACATGGAACAGTGAGCTCCGAAACACTCATCGCTTCGACCAAGGACGCCGCGCCATTCCTGCAAGTCGCGTTCGCCGACAACGGTGGAACTGACATGTTCATGCTTCAGAAGGAGTTCTTAAACGCGTCCTTCCTCGTGGTTCCTACTGTTGTGAAGCACTCAGCGCCGATGTTTATGGGTGTAGAGTACGGAAGCAGTATGTTGCTTGAGATCTCCGACTATTTCTTCCACTTTGAGTTGTCCGATGATGCGAGTTCGCTCGTGTTTGTGCAGGACAACTACCTGGCTCGCCTGCAGAGTGACAACGATGAGCTTAAGAAAGCCTTTGACGACAGCCAATGGCCTGGATACATCACCAAGATCACGATCTCCACGGAAACGGACGACGCGTACTTCTTCAGCATGTACACCTTCCTCTCAAATGGGTTCTTCGTCTCGTCCTACTTGATGTCGTCATCGTACTCTGTACATGAGAGCAAGTCCTCTTTTTTCCCTCGCAACGCGCAGCTGCAAGTCGAATACGAAGTGCCGTATGGAGTGGTCGTCGTGTCCTACGGGATCAGCCTTCTCCCCGAAACTGTTATGCCTCAACGAGTGGCCGACGACCGTGTCGGGTACTTTAGTTTGCGGTACACTCGCTATGGTGTGGATAACAACGATCCTGCGAACTCGACGACCGACAATCGATTGCACTTCATGGATCCAGTAATGACCGTGATCAATCGCCGGCGTCTGGAGCTCAACAATACGACCAACCAGACAATCAACCCGATCGTTTTCTACATCGACCCATCAGTGCCGTTGCGGTGGCAGGACGATTTTGCCGCAGGCGTGGAGGCTTGGAAGCCTGCGTTCAAGAAGATCGGATTTCCCAATGCCATTCGCGCAGTCAAGCCTGGCGACAGAGATTGGCCGAGCGACTACCACGTCGGAGACCTTCGATACAACAGCATCTCAGTCGTGATCTCGGATGAGACGTACGCTATCGCTCCGAGCGTTCAGGATCCTCGCTCGGGTGAGATCTTGCACAGTGGAATCATATTCGACTACGGCTTTTTCGATCAGGTCATTTCCGATTTCGATTTGAAATCCCCTGTGCAGCCTCCGCCAAAGACGCCAACTACGACCACGACACCCACAGCTCGTCGCACTGCGAACAAGAACACGCATTCGCACGGATATTGCGGAATTGAGCACCAGGCGCAATATAAGCTGGAGCGTTCTATCATGTCTTTCGCGCTTGGGGGTGAGTCCAGATTTGTTTCCGATAAAACCATTGGCCAGCATTTCATGGACATTGTGATGCACGAGGTCGGCCATACACTGGGTCTGCGCCACAACTTTGCTGGGACTGCAGTCGTGTCACGTGAACAGCTCAATGACCCGAACTACGTAGCCACCAACGGTTTATCCTCTTCCATCATGGATTACATCCCGATCAATATCTTCTCGGACTTAAACGACACACAAATACCAACGCATGGGTTCTTCATGACCAGGATCGGCTCGTACGATGAAGCCGCGATCGCCTACGGCTACTCGATCGTAGACGACGAAGTGCCTGGCTATAAGAGCCAGAAGCTCAGCACATTGGCCGAAGCCGCGCCGTTTTTCCTCACGGATGAAGACTCGGACGCTCTTGGCCATCCTCTGGCACAAAGATTTGATCTGTCGTCGGATCCGATCGATTACGCCAACGACCGACTGCAGCTGATTTTGCGCATCCGGAATAGCTCCATGGAAGAGAAGATCCCGGACGATTCGTCATGGACAGCGCTATGGCGACGTGAGCATTTGTTGCTCAAGGTGATCAACAACTCGATCAAACGGCTCCAGCCGTTCCTAGGCGGCGTGAATCTCACACACGCTCATCGCCACCACAACGAGAAGCGGTATTCCCCCGTGCCAATCTCCAGCGCTGACCAGAAGCGAGCGCTTGCTGTGCTTAGTCGCATCATCCGAGCGGAAGAAGGACTCTTCCCTGACCCAAGCGAGTACTCTTCATTCATTGCCGTGAATGGCGATATCGGCGAAGACTGCTCCAGTCCGAGTCTGGAGTATTACTGCCAGGCGCGTGGGCTTGTGGATCTGGACAAGCGCATCCTGGAGATCCGCCAGCACGCTGTGCTTGCATCGATCTTCCCTGCGGTGGACCGTATCATTGCGCAGGATGTAACCAGCCCCCTGACGCTACGCCAGGTCTTCATGACCGTTCACGCAGCGGTCTCGGCCAATGCCGAGCAGCCGCGCAATGCAGTGCTGCTGTCGTTCTACTATGACGTGCTGCAGGAGATCGTGGACAGTCCGCGCGAAGACTATCGTCTGCGCAAAGCTATTCTCTCGCTATACGCTCTGACGCCGAGTCCATTGCAGCCAGAGGAGGAGACGGAAGGCGGTGCTTCGGCCTCAGACAGCAGCTCACAGTCGAAAATGCGCTTCAAGCGTCTGATTCCGAAGCGGTAGAGTTGGTGTTCGTTTACATAATAGAAATACATGCATTTCATTGGATAAAAACATAGCACATGGATGTTGTGATTGGAGGAAAAGAGTAATGGGTCAAGGCAGGTCAGGCGAGTCGCGTTTGTGTTGCAAGCTGCTCACAATCGGAAAGCAATGGCCGCTCTGTTGCGTCAGCGATCTGTCTTGGCGCTTGGTCGCCACCGCGGTTTGCAGCAGCTGCGCTTATGTGGCAACGCAGCGCATGGACTCGAACCCAAAGGCCATGCTCACGGCACCGTGAGCGACGAGAAGCGAGTGCGTGTGCGCTACGCGCCTAGCCCCACGGGCTATCTACATCTTGGCGGCCTGCGCACAGCGCTATTTAATTATCTGTTTGCCAAGAGCTCCGGCGGAGACTTCATCCTGCGCATTGAGGACACGGACAAGGTATTGCCATTGCTGTCGACTGGCGTTTGCTTTTGAGACAGCTGACGCAAGGGATCTGAATGAATCGTGTGGCGTAGACGCGCCAGGTGGAGGGATCACTGGAGGCGCTCGTACAGAGTCTTCGCTGGTGCGGTCTCGAAGAAGACGAAGGTATGTGCGTGCTACTCACAGTGGTGATAGCTTGACCATGTCCTCATGCGGATCGCGTTGTGTCGATGAACAGGGCCAAACCGCGGCGGGCCTTACGGGCCCTACATCCAGTCCCAGCGCCTTGCCATTTACCAAGAGCATGCGAACCGACTGCTGGAGGAAGGCCATGCCTATCGATGCTTCTGCTCCTCTGAGCGGCTGCAAAAGCTGCGCGAATCGCAGCAGAAGCATGGAGGCTCCACCATGTACGATCGTGCCTGTCTCGGACTCACGGAGGAAGATGTCGCGAAGCGTGTGGCACGTGGAGATCCACACACGATCCGCCTCAAGATTCCGGATGGCAAGACGGTCGTGAAGGACATGCTGCGTGGCTACGTGCAGTTCGAGCACTCGGGCATTGACGACCAGGTGCTGATGAAAAGCGACGGCTACCCGACATATCACCTGGCCAATGTCGTGGACGATCACGCCATGAAGATCTCGCATGTGATTCGTGGCGAAGAGTGGCTCACGTCGACACCCAAGCACATCATCCTGTACAAGGCGCTGGGCTTTGAAGCCCCCAAGGTATGCTGCTCAATGGATTTTCATGCACTCGAGTGAGGGATATTTACTATGATGTTGACCTAGTTCGCGCATCTGGGCCTACTACTGAATGAAGATCGCTCCAAGCTCTCCAAGCGCCAGGGAGATGTCGCGGTGGAAGATTTCCGCGTATGTTTCACCAAACATCGTGTTATCAGGTCGTGGGAGTTGAGAGCTCACAATGAAATGCGTCTTTTGTGCAGGACAAGGGCTTTCTGCCGTCTGGACTGGTCAACTTCGTCGCTCTGCTTGGATGGAACCCTGCCAGTGGCAACAACCAGGAAGTTTTCAGGCTCAGCGAGTTGGAAGAACAGGTGCGACGCGCCTGATTGAGTGAGTTGCACTCCGTTTCTAACTGTGGCTGCTTGTGCTGTGCAGTTCTCTATCGATAACATCAACAAGGCAGGCTCAGTGGTCAATGTCGAGCGCCTTGGGTGGATCAATTCTCGCCATGTGCGCGCTCTGTTCAATGAAGAAGATATATCAGAAGACCGCAAGCGCGAGAATATAGTCAACATTCTGTCCTTTGTGAGGCAAGGCGAGTCGCTGGCTGATGCTGAGCACCTGATCTCGACCTTCGGAGTGGACTACATTTGGCGCTCCATGGCCCTGATGGCGGTATGAACTTGCTACAGTATGACTATTGCTTGCGGGGTTTGCGGCTGATGTCTCGATTGGTTTCTGCAGGAACGAGTAAGCACACTCCCGGAATTCGGTCCGTTGTGTGTACCTTTCTTCGCTGCTCCCGATCTCACTTCTTCCGATGCCCAAGCGATGAAGGAAAAGTATATTGGTGATGACACGAGTACGTTAGACACTATTCCTGTGGCAACCTGCGCAAAGTGCTCAGAATTGGCTTGGCTCGCAGGTGACATTGTTTCCGTCGTCATTAATCAGTTGGAATCGCTCTCCGACTCAGACTTCAATCCGGTTTGTGCGCCTTCTTTGCTGTTGAGCGATGCCACGTGAAGCTGTAACACCGTGATGCTGCAGGAGACAATCACGAAAGCCATCAAATCGGTCGCCAAGAGCCGCAAGCTGGGTCTCAAGAAGTGCGTAGCTTGTGTTTTCTGCCGTGTCTATGGAATCATGACAAAACCTGTTTGGTTGCTGCAGGGTTTTGATGCCAATTCGATACTACCTGACCGGAATGGAGGTTGGCGCTGGTCTGGGTGATACGATCGAGCTCTTGGGCAAAGACACCGTGATGAAGCGACTGCGACAGCAGAGCTAGTAGTCTGTAGATCATCCGTGACCATGTTGCACATCTTAAACAATCGCCAAAGCAGGGCGAAAATCCTTCCAATAGACTTCTGAACACGTTTAACGTCGTCTGATTTTCTTATGCGTACAATTGTTGTCAAAACACTCAGTGCTGGCTTAGACAGCAGTACTCTCTTTATTTGCGCGCCATGAATGGCTTGCGCACGATGAATTTGCCATTCTTGGACGACTGCTTGTGGCTCTGCACGCGCTTCACTACGTGCTGTGCGCGCTGCATCTTTATCATGGCCTTCGGGGTCTTGCCAGGAAGAACAGCCTTGCCGGGTCTCTTCTTGGACTGCTCCTGCTTCTGGCTCTTGGCGTTCAGTTGCTTCATTTCGACTCGTCGGATCGTCACTTGGAGCTTGTTACCCTTGCGAGAAGACTGGATCACTCTTCGCTCCTGCAGCTTCTGGGAGCTCTTGGGCGAGATTCCTGGCTGCTGCTTGATAGTGTATGGCTGCACCACCTGCTGCTGCTTCTTTTTAGCCGGCTGCTGTGGCTGCTTTGGCTTGGACGAGTTCGCTTTTTGCTTGGCATTCGTCACCTGCGCCCCCTTTTTTGGCTTGACAGCCTTCTTCTTGGCAGCATTCGCAGGCACTATCTTTACGGGCGCTTGAGCCTTTGTGTTCTTCTTGCTCTTCTTTGTTGCAGCATCTTGAGCAATAGCTGTCTTCTTCCGCTGCTGCTGCTTCTTAGTCGTGTTCTTCTTTGATTTCTTCTTTGGCTCTTCTTTCTTTGGTTCTGGAAGCGTTTCTAGACCGCGGTTCTTGTTGGCCAGAGCCTTGCGCTTCTGCTGCTGCTGACTCTGCTTTTCCTTGTTCTTGTCCTGCTTGATCGTCTTTGCTGTGTCAGTCTTGACCGACTGACGCTTCTTGTCTTGAATCTCTTTCTTGGTCTCCTTCTTGCGCTCTTTGATCAGCGCATCTAGCGACAGATTCAGTCGCTCTTCGACCGAGAACGAGTTGCGGGGGCTGGCGGCATTGGCGACGGGGGCGGTGATTTCCATGGCAGTGGCGCTGGGGCTTTGAGAGGGGAGACAGTGGCTGGTCGCTGGTGAGTTGCGGAATGACGCATCCCAGAGGGCAGCGGAGCAAAGAGTATCTTTCGAGTTTCGAAAAAACGACTTGTGCATAGACGAACCACCAAAGCTTCCATATATCAGTGTCAACCAATCATGTACTTGTTCAAGATCTAATTTTAGCCAATGAAACCCCAAGGGATCTTTTGAGAGTGTAGGTCGCTAGGGCTGGCCGCTGGATCCTTCCAGGAATTCCAGCCCAGTGGCCAGGGCCTCCAGCTGCCACTGGTCGCGGATGTGCGCGTCGTTCCAAAACTTGGTCAAGTGGCGCTGGCCAGAGTCGCACAAGATCGTGACGATCGTGTGGCCTGGGCCGAGCTTCCGCGCAGCCCGGACGGCCGCTACGCAGTTCAGAGCGCTTGAGCTGCCCACGAACACGCCCTCGTTGCGCAGCAGGTAGCGCGACATCTCGACGGTCTCTTGGTCTGGTACGTGGAACGCGTCGTCGATGACGGCGTGCAGGTAGTTGGCAGTGAGTCGGTCAATGCCCACGCCCTCGGCGATCGTATCGTAGCGATGACGACGCACTTTGGTCTCAGCCTGCTGCGCCGAGTAGCAGACGTTGCTGCGCACCTTGTTGTACAAGCTGGAGCCTGGAGGATCAGCCAGAAACACTTGAATGTCTGGGTTCTGCTCCTTCAGATACGAAGACACACCTGCAATCGTGCCACCCGTCCCTATTGCGAGCCTGTTGTTAGACTCATACGGTCTGGTCTTCAATGTAATACGTACCAGATGACATGACGAAAGCATCGAGCTTGCCGTTCGTCTGCTTCCAGATCTCCGGCCCGGTCGTTCTATAATGCGTCTCGAAGTTGGCCGTGTTTTCGAACTGGTTCGTGTAGTACGCGCCTTCAGACCAGAGGTAGTCAAGCAACGGTCATGATCATCAAACACGAGATGCAAATACGGCACCTTCAATCTCCTTTGCGAGCCGCTTGGCTTCGTTTACGTAGTGCTTAGCATTGACGATGGACGCGGGCTTGACTAGCTTTACTTGCGCGCCGAAGGTCTCGAGCAACTGGCTTTTCTCGCGAGCCTGGTCATCCGGCATCACGATCACGCAGTCGTAGTTTCGAGCTGAGAATCAAAGCGCTTTAGTCCAACGAACGGATGGCCTTCCACGGTTAGATGCGGCACAAACCTCGCGCCATGAGCGACAAACTGATGCCGGTGCTTCCGGAAGTGCCTTCGACAATGGTTCCGCCTTCGCGGAGCAGTCCTCGTCGCTCAGCATCCTCCACGATTCCCTTGGCGACGCGGTCTTTCGAGCTTCCGCCCGGATTCATGAACTCCGCCTTGGCCTATCGCGATATGAAACGAAGGATTGGCTGCTTGAGTGTGCTGCAAATGCGCATGAGCTGCTATGGACCACTACACCTACCAGAATGCGGCATCCGGTCGCTTCCGAAAGGCTCTTGAGCTCCAAGAGCGGCGTGTTGCCAATCAGTCCCGGGAATCCGTGCGGGAATGCAGCTGACGTCTTCGAGCGGCTCCACAGCCATTCGCTTCGCTCTCTATCGCTCACTAGATCCAATAGCTTCCACGCGGAGAGCGTGGCCATGAAGATGGACAAGCTCCATGTCCAGAGCGACGCCGCCCAATGACCATCCGTCATCTTCGATCAAATGGGCACCGTCCGTGACAAAGTCCCTTTTCAGCCAATCATTATGCTTTAGAGTCCATATTTATCCAATTAGATTGATCTGATAATGCTAATCAGCGCGATTTGATTATTGTGACGAGGAGAGCGCCGTCATGGCTTCTTGGAATGACGGACAGACGTTCATGTCGAAATCCAGAGCGAGCACTTGACTGCAAGACACAGAACCACCACGTTAGTACAACAGCCATTTCATTCGCAAAGACAGGATGACAGCCTCACCGTTGGATTTCTTGAAGGTCGAGCTGCAGCTGCTTGCGCATTTTCTCCGTGTCCGACATGGAATCAGACGACGAAAGACTGGTCGTGGTCGCTCGCTGTAGCTTACGGCTCTTGAGGGACTCTTCCAGCTCCATGGCGGACTTTAGCAGCTCCATTGAGAGCGTGTTGTACGACTCGCAGACGTTCTTGAGGATCGATTGTAGCAAATCGCTCTTTGCAGTTCCAAGCTGATTTCCCCATCGATTGAGAAAGTCCTCCAACGGACTAAATTACAAAGGCTAAGCAAACGCGTTTAAAAAGAAAAGCGATCCGTATGAACTCACCTGACAATGCTGGACACGTAGGATGAATGCGTTGTCGGTGGCGGCTTGTTTGTCATCTGATATTGACCCTTCACAGTGCTACAGCGCAGTTTACAATCGAGAGTGCGTCATTTATCATGTTAATGGCAATTGCAACGATAAGACCTACTTACCGAAGAGCTGGAAGCACTTTCTTACACTCTTCAGTCACCACCGACACGGCGACGGACCAACATTTCAACTCCATCTCTCGCAGTGCATCCAGAGGCTATCGAATTCAAGCCAAAACAATTCACACATCGTGCGTCAACAAAGCACGCAGACCATTTTTACGCTCGGCAATGGGGCAATACCTCTCTGAAAAGTTCGCTCACAAAGACTTGGCTGTCGTCGACAAAGGGCTGAACATGATTGGCAATAACGGGAAACAGCTCCGCCATGATCTAAAGCAAATAGAGAGTAGTTACTAGTAAGTGGCCAAACAGGTCAAGTACCTCCTCGAGCGATGAGATCAAGCAAACCTGATGGCGCAGCACATGAAAATCGCTTCCTGCGCAAATAACATCTTCATCGCACGTCAGGAAATATAACGGGATCTGCTCATAATTCACTTTGGCGCCTTTCATGATTTGCTCGACGACGTTGGTCAAGGGCTCACTCCACACTGATTCATAGTGCGACAGCAACTGAAGGCAAAGCTTGCTGAATTTTGTCAGGAGCGGTAGTAAAAACACTTTCACACTCCAACAGTTCTGCATTGTCTTCCAGAACACTTTCGAGTTCTCAAACAATAACCCGTCTTCAACAATGACAGCTTGTTCGTCAATCTTCTTTCCGAACGATGCATCCACAGTCGACGCAAACGCCGAGTAACGCAGTTGGAAGTAGACATCCATATTCCAGCGCTCCTTGAACTCGACAACGCTTTCATGCGACCGGAAACGCATTTTCATGACATCATTGCTGCAAAACATCGTCTCGAGGTCCTTCAAGAACCGCATGCTGAGTATATAGTTGTGCTGGAAACGATCTGGCTCGGCAGCTTGAAAAATGATCGTGTGATTCGTCGTGAGAATTTGCTGCAACGGCTTCCAGATTGCATTGCCCAAAATGTCGACAGAGCACTTGCTTTCGCCCTGGGATATTGGGAGTGCAAGGATGTCAGTAAACTTGCTGCGGATAAACTCAATGATCGCAGCATAGATCGTTGGTAGGCCTTCACAAGATCCACGCGTGCGCCCGTCTAGTTTCCCTCGCGTCAAATGCTCTTCTGCGAATGGTTGAACAAGCAACCTGCCAATCATTTCTTCTGCGATATGGCTCTTTTGCAGCAACACGTATGCTCGCAGGAGATAACTCAAAGTGACGGCACTAATGGTGTGATCACGACCATAAAACGTGTCGGGAAATATCTCGGCAGCAAATTCAGTCTCCAAACGTCGCAAAAGCGTTTCTTCGATCACTGCCAACCGCTTCTCTTCTCGCTAGTGCGACATGTGACAAAGAATATTGATACAGCAAATAATCCCATCGCCACCACGAGAGCCATACCTGGATTGTGGGGATGTCCATGCCTTCAAAAAATTCCAACTCAAGTTGAACCAAGTTTTGGGCTGCCCGCTCTAGGTTAGCACAGCACTCAGCCGCACTGATCTTGCTCATCGCGCTTCGCTTCACGACATTAAAGTTATCAAAGCCATCATCTTCGTTCTCCAGCACGTCGGTTCCGTCATGATTGCCAACGACATCGTCGTTTTCATCCTCTGGGGACGAAATCTCGAGCAGTTCTTCCAGAAGCAACATTTTCTCGGAGATCCTACATTCAAATGCCATGAATCAGCATACAGCGAGTGACGTTAAGATCTGAGACTCACCGAATATTGAGCTGCAAGTTCTTTGCTGCTTTCTCAAGCTCTTCGTTCGTCTGCGTTTGCTTCTGGATCTTGGAGCGAAGTGCACTCTACATATGCATAGTTCTTGGGATTAGATGCATATAGATGTCATTACAGCTGGAAATCATGCGACGCTGAGCAATTACCACAGCCGATTGCGCTTGATCAACGCGCTTCAAAATGCCCAAAATCGGTGATCGCACCGACGACACGGCTTCATCCACGCCTTTTAACTTTGACGAGAGCTGCAGGAACTCGGCGTAGTCCTCATTGATGATGGCGACCAACTACAAACACGCAATGAACCTCATTAGCTCCCACGTGTGTCAGAATAGATGGCCGAAAGCCTGTCATGCCTGGTTTTCCAGCGCCGTCTGGAATTGTTTGAGGTCCTGGTGGATGGTCTCCATCGGATGGCGAGCCCTACAGTCCTCCAGGAAGGACGAGAGATCGAACTCCGGCTCCGCGAACGCCTCCGCATCGAAGCAGTACTTGCCACCGTACCCCATGACTCTCCTTTTGCGTTGGTTAGTAATCAAGTCGGCAATTCAAAAACCCAACTATTCAACCGACTACACGGTTAGCTATCTGACCACTTCATGAAATATAACCTGAAGCGAATATAACCCTTCCAACCAAAGATAATTGTATCGGATTGAACAGGGTTTCTCGTGTTCAATCCCTCTACCCATTTTTAGGGGTTGGATTGAGCCACATCTGGACTTGAAGCACACACATGTTTACGCCTAAAAAGGGGCGGCATTGGGTTCGGAGCTCAGTTCGCCTATAGCATTAGCTCTATGGAAGCGGCCGAGGTCATGGCGTCTCCCGCCCGCCAGGTCCAGTCGCTCCCGCACCACAGGCTGGACCGCGATCCTTCACGGTGGGAAACACGCGTCTGCGTCTATACTATGGAGCCACGTTGGCTCCATGTCTCCAACATGTGTGGTGCTGACGCTATCGCTCCTCAATCGTGTCCAGGCTCACGACGTTTCCCATGCCAGGCTACCAGCCGTCCGGTTTCCAGGTATTTCTCGCTCTAGAGCCACGACCGCAGATCTAGATACACAGCTGACGATAAGACGCGTGCTTTGCAGCAGGGTCGAGAGCCTGCGAGCGTCAGTGGCGGCGAACTTGGTGCGTGTTTCTCCGAGAGAAGCCATCTCAAAATGGCTGGATTCTCACAGCTGACTCGTGTGTGTGCCACTCGTGCGCATGAGCAGCCAGCTCGCCCTTCAAGATGCGTGGTCTTCCCATGTCCACAGGCTCGCAACAATACTGGATGCCCGATCATCTGTGTAAAGTAAGTCATTTCCTTCGCTGCTGGTACTCGTCGGCTGATGCTAACGTTGAAAACGTATACGTAAATGATGGCAGGTCTGCTACGACTGCGGCGTATCGTTCTCGATCTTTCGTCGCCGACACCACTGCCGTCTTTGCGGCCAGATCTTCTGCTTTGACTGCAGCAGCGAGTTCATCGATGGCAAGCCTCACGGCTTCTCCGGCTTCATCCGCATCTGCAAGTTTTGTTCCCGCTATGTTCGTGGGAATGGGCTCAGGAAGTCGTCCGATGTTGGAAGCTTGGATATTCACCGCCAGCAGAGCGTGCAAGGGGTTACGCCGGTAGCGAACGGCGTACAGGAGCACCGGTCGTCTGAGGTCGATGCCACGTCGCCACTGCTTTTTGAGCTGTACACGCCACCTGACGATACAGAGACGTCCGCATCAGGTGTTGACGACGATATGGTGAATCCTTCGTTGCCCGATGTGGTCAGAATGGACTCGTTCCCATCTCTTCCCCGCTTGTACACGATCCAGTCTTCCGAGTCCATGGATGGCGAGCCCATCGGTGCCGATGGATCCAAACTCCAGACGTACCAAGTACGACCCCCTACAGCTCGCAAAAGACGATCCAGCGCTGAGTTACTCGGTGCTATCGAGAGTCGAAAGCATTTGGATCGCATGGCATCTGTCTCGCTTGATGAGGACGAAGAAGCTGAGATCACTGAGAGCGTCACCGAGCCGAAGCCGGCATTGAAATCAATCCTGTCGTTTCGAATTAAAAGCGATCTGCATACCAAGCGAGAGATCAATCTGGACAAGCACATGGTAGGCTGACCCCAGGGACTAACCCAATTTTAAACGCGTACTCACTCATCCTGTGCTGCTTTATTATGTATAGCAGGCAGCACATGGGCAAATTCGGAGCGAAATCAGGAAGGATGTGGACGCAGTAGCCGAACAACTAGCAATCACGGACGAGCAGGGGCGAAAGAAACTAGCGTCGACGCTGGAAGATATAGCATTTGTCGTTGCAGGCCACTTGCTTTTCAGTATGCAGTTCCGAGCAACCAATGGATTCAATTACTCCAGTCTCGTCAAAGTCAAGAGTATCGCGATGGCAGAGACCATCCACAAGAACGTCAAGGAAGAAAGCTACCAGTTCAAATGGCTGGCAGGCACGATCTGTCGGAAGCAATTAAGCCACAAGCAAATGGCTCGTCAGATTGCGAACCCGCGCATTTTGCTTTTTGCTTGCGGTATCAGTTATGATCGCTCTTCGGGCACTGGGAAATTTAGCTCACTCGACACTTTGCTCGAACAAGAGAAGAGCTACATGCGTATTCTGGTCGACAAGATTACAGCTCTGGAACCGGACGTGATCTTTGTCGAACGAACAGTGTCTCGATATGCACAAGAGCTTCTTCAAGAGCGTCGAGTCTCCATTGTGCTCAATGTCAAGCTGGAAATGCTTGAGCGGATCGGTCGGCATATTGGGGCCGAACTGTTGACATCAGTCGATCATGTGGACAAAGTTGACCCTGAAGATGTTGTCGGGACTTGCAGATCCTTCCAAGCCAAAACAGTTCCGACGGCACCAGAAGAAACTCCAGCGGGTGATAGAGCTGTTAAACCATCCGGGAGTACCGGTCAGCACGGTGGGAATCGCCTGCGCACTGAGACCTTCATCTACTTGGATGGGTGTGATCCATTGAACGGATGCACTATTTTGATCACGGGAAACTCGAAACCAAAGCTACGTGTGCTCAAAACTCTAACGCGCGATGTTCTGTGGATGACGTACCGATCACTGTTGGAGGCGCATGTCCTTTCCGATCTCAATCTGGAACGGGTGACGGACGTTGGAGGTGCGATCGACAGACGTGGACAGGACGCTACTGTTTGGTGCACGACCTGTACACTTCGCGTTCGTGAAGCAGCGAATGCGACGCAACGCTATTTTCAGTGCACGGGATCGAAACATTTTGGAATTGTAACGTACGCTGCGGAAGACATATCTTTGGGGAATCTATTGGTGCAAGAAACGAGATCGCTGGGATCAAAATGCAAGGTAAGACCCTCGTTGTAGTGGGCTTGACTGAGGTGACGTGAACTAAACGACTAACTGTGACCTCTTGTTTGTAGAACCCTAAATGCAATTATTTAATGGCAGACCATGCGCATACGTTCAATACAAGGAGCGGCACCGTGACTATCTCGTTTGAAGAGCTACCGGAGAAGAGTAAGCTACCGATTTCTCTTTCGTTGATCCAGAACGACAAGAACTCACTTACAGATCAGCCAACCACGGTCCCGACTAGTCTGATCGAGAAAAATGTGCTCAGTTTGTTCAAGAGTGAAGCTGCATCAAATGATTATGATATTAATGCGAGCACTGCGGAGAAGGAAGATATCCCGACAGTGGTCTTCTGGCGGTGGTGTCATGAATGCAATGGTGTGGTCACTCCGTTCATGCCGCTAGAGAAATATGTGTACAAGTACTCCTTTGCATGCTTCTTGGATACGATCTTTGCAGAAACTCAAACGAAGAACAAGACAGATCCTGAAACATTAATGTGCCAGCACGATTGCTTAGAATCTCATGTGTTGTTCTTCAATGTGGGCGACAAAGTCGCGCGCTTCGAATACTCCAAGCGAGTGCCACTCAGCTTCCTCGATGGCAACGACTGGATGAAAAGAAGCTTTGGCCCTAGTGGCGGTGTAGCTGAAGGAGATCTTTTGGTTGTTGAAGGTGCAGTTTCGAAGCGTGTATTAGACTTACGGCAACTGCTTGATAGTCTGTTTGAAGAATTCTCGCGAAAGCTCCAAGGGATCAAACAAGCTGTCGATGCCGTTGAACAATGCGAGGAAAGTGTCCTCGCGCACATCATTTTAGAAGTAATGTGCCTGAAAAAAGTTATCGAATGTGACCAAAAGAGTTTCAGTGAAAAAGTGGACAAGTTGGCACTAAGCTCAGAAAACAAACTCGCAGAGTGTGATACTGCCCACCGCTCATTGTATCTGATGGCTTGTCGGTGGATTGATCATATGATGAAGCTTCGCAAACTGATCAAGAAAAATTTCTCCAAGCAGGGGGCAGCTGTGTCTGCTTCTCCGTTCTCATTACCAGTGTTTTCATTCAGCACTCCGACAGCCTTGTCTCCTGTAGCGTCACCTCGACACTTGACGACGTCCTCGATCACTCCAAGCTCAGTCTCAAGGGATTCCTCCGAATACGCGTCTGAGGCAAAAGAACGGTACAAGCGCAGATATCCAAGTACTCATGACATCGTGAGTCTTAATGGCACCGATGTATCACCAGAAAACTCATTGGTTATGTCGTCGTCATCGATGATGTCTACAAACGAAAACGCTCGGAAATCATCCAGTTCCAGCAATCCAGCAGATTTTATCCCCAGTAAATATGGGGATGCAAAAGAGGTGCGTAGTGATCCTGAACATGACGCGACCACAACGTGAGTCTAACAGTATATATTTGCTTCTTTATAGCCTCAGTCTAGCTGGAAAACAGCGCTTTGGGATCTATATCGGGTGATTGGACGGACAACACCAGGAAGCGATTTCAATGTTGACCTCCCAGATGCATTGCTGGCAGGGCATCCAAGTCTTCCATTCCGTTCATCAGAGCACGTCATTCTTGTGAACAACTCGGAGCCAGTTACGTGTGTTGCATATGCGCTTTCATCATCGTCTTACGAAGAACAACTCGATTCATGGAAGGTCATGGTTCATGCGGAAGCCGCTGCGTCCCTTGCGTCAGACCCGCTGTTTCAGTCGAATGTGGTGCCGGTGTCCACTAACTGGTCTCGTGCTGCTCTCACCACGTCGCTGAATGTCCCCTTCAAACACTCTGTGTCTGAGATGCCGATCCACTTGTCGCTGCTTTCCGGTTCGTCTTCGGGAACTTCACCGTGGGAGTTTTCCACCATCGCGTACTATCCGCTGCAGGTATGTTTTGGTGCTAATTGAGAGGCAAATAACGATCATGACTAATGCGCGGATATCGATGTAGTTTGAGGTGCTAAGACAATTGTTTTACGGAAGTCTCCAGCAATATTTGTTTTGCATCTCCCACGTAAATAATTGGAATGCAAGTGGAGGGAAATCCGGTGCCTCATTCTATCGAACTCTGGATGATCGCTTCGTGATTAAACACATCACATTCACAGAGCTGCAGGTGTGTATACGAAAGGCACTGTTGATAGTCAATAAAAGATTGCACTCACCAAGTTGTTTGCTTGTGTACAGAGTTTTCTGGATGTGCTGCCTGCGTATTTCAAGCACATGGCAAAGATTTATTTCGATGGCGAAGAGAGCGTTCTGTCCAAAACAGTGGGAATCTACCAGACTACGATCACACGGAAAGACACGGGACAGAAGATCGTGCACTATATCCTGGTCATGGAAAACGCATTCTATCATTCGAAAATCAAACAAACGTACGACCTGAAAGGAAGCTCTCGGAACCGGTACATCAAGCCTCCCGTTGACGCCAGCAGTGAAGAGTCGAAGCGTGTGCTGTTGGATGGAAACCTTATCGAGTACACACAAGGTCATCCAATTGGAGTGCTGGCTGAAGATCATGAATTTCTGATCAAAGCTATCAAAAACGATACTGCGTTTTTGTATTCCATTAATGTGGTCGACTACTCACTCGTGCTCGGTCTCGGTGAAGAGAGAGATGAAGGCAACGATTCTTCGACCCAAATGACGGTTGGAATTATCGATTACTTGCGCCAATTCGACCTGATCAAGCGCGTTGAAAGCGTGAGCAAATCGGTCGGAATGATTGCCGGACAGTCCTCGCCAACCATTATTGAGCCAGGTATGTACGGAAAGCGTTTTAGGGACGCTGTAGGACGATATTTCATGCCCGTTACTCCTGTTTCCTCCAATTTGAATCCAAAACGAACGGAGGAGGAGGAGTTAAAACGGTAAAAGGCACACTTGGGCCCGAAAAAAATCATTTGTCGATATATTTTGGCAGCTCATAAGCTCATAGAATCAATACTGAGTTTCGCTTCCTTCTGTTCATGCTGTTTGACTGATCAATTAGCTGCCAATAAATTCATGTCCTGACTGGAGGGACACAAGCGCCAAGCTAATAGCTTCCACGTGGGCTGCGGTGGAAACTATCGGCAGGACGCAACGGCAACGCGTGTATTCTCGTGCGTGCCGTTGACATGGCTTGCGGAAATATTTCTTCCCAATTGTTACACCGCGTAACCCTTCTGTGAGTGGGAACTTAGTAATCATCGCCGCTGGCTTAATAGCGATATCTGCCGCTGGATTACCAGCCAATTTCATAGGTTTGTCAAGCTTGGCCTGCTTTCGGAACACGAAATGCATTCCAGGTGGTGCTTGAACTGCTATGATTTGCAAAGCAGATCTGTTCTGGTCCTTCACTGGCATTGGTAATGCTTGAGTCAGCGTCATTCTCTCTGTCATCGCTGAAACGAGGCGAGCAGTGTCGTCCACGGTCACAGGCAGCAACAAAACCGGCTCCTCACAATCTTTCGCAGCCGCAGCTCGAAGATTGATCGCATTGACGCAATCAACGAGCGACACAAGCGCCTCCGTCGTCCCAGGCGAATTATTTTCCAAGTCAGTGGATCGGCACAGCACGAAACATTCCCCAGTCTCGCCATTGATGGAAGCAACAGATACGACCCGCAGCTTTTGCGCGTGGACTGTGAATTCGCGTCCGCAAAAGCTTTCAGCACGAGTCCAGTTCAGATAGCAGATGAGACCAAGCGAGCTTTGACGTGAAAAGAATCCTTGATACGTAGAGCAGCTATCCAAGTCGAACCCATCGAAGCGAAAGGAGAGTCCACACTGAAAGCAATGGAAGAAGTCAGTACCAAGCAAGAGTATTGTCGAGATCGGCAACCAGGTACCTTTTCAATGACGAGAAGAATTCGCCGTCCGTCGATTTCAATACCGCGCTGAAAGACCCTTTCAGCCATATAGAATGTACAGTTGCCTTCTCGAAACGCAATGACTCGCTTGCGTCCACGGTATCCTCGAAACGCTCGCTGAATCTGCAGGGCTGCTTCGTGCCACCGGTGCATTTTGTTGCGAAGCATGAACCCCTTATAGATGCGCTGGATTTCGATGGCGCTTTCTCGGCGATGCTGACGGAACGTGTGGTTGGCTTGGAGCCGGGCCAGCATGTGGTCGATCTGAGTCTGCTGGATTTGCTGAAGCAATCGCGTTCGCCGGACTCCAAACCGAAAGCGGAAGCCTCGAAATACTCGTTGGATGTCAACAGCTGCGAAAGACGACGACACTGACAGCGCATGTTGCTGACGACACTTCAATACGAACGGAACCACAACAACTCGATGCAAGAAAGCTGTGGACTGAGCTGATCCGGTCATTCTTGAAGGCATCAAGCGGCCTGACTCTAAGCTGGTAGTACTCGGATCGACAAAAACTAACTCCTTTAGAAGCCGCTCAGCTTGTTCCCTTGAAACAATCAATCTTGATTTGGCTTCGGAGAATAACGCGATCTCTCTTGGTCGCAAATTCAGACCCCGGAATTCTCGCTGATAAATCAACGGCAGTGAGATTCTTGGCTTCTTCGCTGTAGTCAGAACTTTGGAAAGCTGTTTGTTTGAGCGCTGGTGCAAAATGGACTTAGACGAGCTCTTCGTTCTCCACGCCGTCAGATTTCGGAAGTCAGTTGCTGGCGGATTGCCAGTAGTGTTGCCAGCCTGAGATGCACCAGCGTTGGCTTTATCCCATTCTGAGAAGATCGCGAACACTTCGTCGTCCGAAAGGTAAACCGAGTTGAATCGACTTGCGTCTGCTTCGTCAGCTGCCGAGATGACCGTGAAATGGTTCCATTTGGCCACCATCAGTCGAATCTTCTCGCCACGCTTGGCTATGGGGATCGTACTCACCAGAATATTGCTACCACGGCCTTGAAACAACGAGTAGAAGCGGTGGTAGTTGAGCAAAAGACGGTCAAGCATCTGTAAGCGATGCAAATACCCTGGAACGACGTAATCTGGAGGGAATTGAGCAATTGCCTTGGCGTAATTTGCTTCTGCGCGATTAACCTTGCCTGAGCTCTGGCAAAATACGGCAAAATCCAATTGGATCGCGGCATCTTGAGGACGCAGATGCAGTGCTGGAAGTAGATACTGCTTCTCACACTAACCCATGAAAGAATAGCGTCAGCGCTGGAAACAATCAACAGCAACGGTAAATGAAGCATACCTGGGTGAGTTCCTCATCGTTTATTTGCAGTGCTCGCATGGCTTTGTCGATGAACGCCTTCGCTATCTCGACGTCGTGGCCCATCACTTGCAATAGGACTCCGTAGAAAAAATAAAACTTGGCTGACAATGGGAACAGCCGAATGCCATCCTGACACAGCATGGTCGCGCCATGGAAATCATGTAACCCGATGTAACGCACCATCATGCAGTCAAAGAGCGACTCAAGCGAGCACTGATCGAGATTACAGCCTTGGCATCGCACGAACTGCCGATGCACATCCATTTGCTGTCGTAAATGCCGCTCAAACTTCATGAGCTCAAACTGTCTCGCCTTGGCGCGACGACGGCCCATACAGCCACGATAAGCACGCTGCAGCTCAGTGACTGCTAGCTCGCGTCGCTGGTGGAGTATGGCTGATACAACGCGCCAGAACCTGTAGCCGCGGTATCGGCGTTGAAACTGTGCTATTCGGTTGTTCAGCCATCGCGCTTGGTCTTCTCGCAAGTGGTCACGGCAGCGGCATCCACGATACCAGGCTTGCATTCTTGTAGCTGTTCGGTTGTGCTGGGCTTGTTCGCGCATTTGGACTCGTTGATTCACCTGCAGACGTCGATACGCGAATTGAATACGACGTGCAGCGCGTTGAAAGCGAGGTCCTGTGATAGCACGCATGCGCTCTCGCGTGGAGACACCTCGCGCTATTCGCTGAATCTGTGTAGCTGCGTACTCGGCCTCGTGGCCGTAGATTTTGTTGCTGGTTTCGATGGCTAAAGAAGCACATCCAACCCACGCCCGCTTAAGAGCCGAGTGGTAGAGCACCAGCACGCGCTCGTCCATGAGTGACAGCGTGTATCGAGATGCGTCACCTAGTGGCTCTGGATGCTTCAAACGCTTGCTCTTGGCCTTGCGCTTCAAAGGCATCGCTGGTGTCGACTCAGACGCATGATGCCACTGGTTCGGACTGGGGCTGGAGACAGCCGTAGGCTTTCGCCGAGCATCGCGCACGTGTGGCAGCTGCATCTGTCCAGTGAGGCTTCGGTGTCTCGAGTCTTCTGTGGCCTGCGACGCTCTCAGTACAGAGAAGGAGACCGTCGCGTCGCCTTTTGCGCCATTGCCCTCGTCTGAAAATCTGATTCTGCAAAAACCGTTCGCATTCCCTCGCGTGAGTGACTTTGAACTCATGCGCCCGATCGCCATAGTGACTTTGGGCAGCTCATGCGCGCGATCATCAGCTACCCGGCGCCGCATCGGCTGCAGGGGCTCTGCTGGCGACCCAAAGAGAACGACATCCGCTTGGCTGTGACCACGTTCATCGCTGGACAGTACGAGAACAAGATCCAGGTGCGTCCTGCTCTCTCGCGCACGGTCGCAATGGACTGACCGCCATGGGAATGAGACAGATTCTACAGCCAAACAGCGATGCCACACAGCTCGTGTGCACGGCCGAGATCGAGCACGCGTACCCACCAACTAAGATCATGTGGTCGCCGCGTCTCGAGTCCGAGCTGACTGAGTACCTGGCCACATCGGCCGACTTCCTGCGGCTCTGGAGCTTCACAGGCACGTCGGTCAAGTACGTCGCCACCATCGCTGCGGTACGTTCTCTTCTGTCTCTTGTGTGTGTCTATTTAACGAGCGGGATGACTAGACACCGATCCTGGAGACGTGCTCGCCACTCACGTCGTTTGACTGGAACGAGACCGAGCCGAATCTAGTAGGGACCTGCAGCACCGACACGACGTGCACTCTCTGGGACCTCAATGTAAGCCTTGAGTGTGTGCTTTTAATCCAAGCGTCTAATCCTCCATCTGAGTCTAGCACTACACAGTGCCCAAGCAGCAGATCGTGGCGCACGATGAGGAAGTGTACGACATCGCGTTCTCCAAGAACACCAACGTCTTCGGCTCGGTCGGAGGCGACGGCTCGTTGCGTGTATTCGACCGCCGTACGCTGCAGTCGAGCAACATCGCGTACGAATCCAAGGATAAAACGCCACTGCTACGCTTGGCATGGAATAAGCAAGACGATCGGTTTGTCGCGACCTTTGAAGCCAACAGTTCCAAGGTGCTTATTCTCGACTGGCGCAAGTCCACCCAGCCAGTGTGCGAGATCTCGGGCCACACAGCGAGTGTCAATTCCATGTCCTGGTCACCGCACTCGCGGTCGCTTATCTGCAGTGCTGGAGAAGACGGCTGCGCCATCAAGTACGACATCAGCTCCGGTTCGGGAGCCAATGTAGTTGCAGCGGATGGCGGCAGCAGCACAGAGTTCTACCGCTCTAAATCTCAAATCAACCAGATCCGGTGGTCACCGCACCTCTCGGACTGTGTCGCCCTGTGTGACGAAGATGCCGCCCACATAATCCAGCTTTGAAGTCAGCCAACAATTCAAACTGCGTTTTGTATTTGCAACTGCGTGTATGTTTTGAAGCAGGGCGGCTCGAGCGCTTACGCGTAGATGAGCTTGCCTGCGGGGCTGCAGGGCAGAAACATGGCTGTGGTGATCGACAGGCTGCCGCAAAACGCGGGGACCTGCTTGGCTCCCCATTCCAGGAGCTCTGAAGCCGTCACGGTTGCATCGTCCACGAGAACAATGCGAACGCGCACGGGAATCGAGTCGAGCGAAGGCTTCTGTTTGAGCACGAGCGCATCAGAGACCTGCGGGTGGGCGGAAAACACCCGTTCGATGTCTTCCGGCGCGAAATACTGAGTCTTTCCGTTCACGGGGATCTCAAGGAGCGGTCGAAGCCGGTCCTGCAGCCAGAGGCACGCGACACCGTTCGCATCGTTTGACACGAATCCACGGTCTCCGGACCGATAAGCTCCATTGTGCAGCTCCAGACGGCAGTCGGCTACATAGCCCATCGACTGCCACGGCGTTTGCACCAACACTTCACCCGAGTGTTCCACACTAACTTGCACGCCAGGCCAGAGGCTGCCCACGTAAAGGTGACTCTGGGTCGCAAACATTTCGGAGGTCTCATCATCCAGCTGCTTGCCGTTGAGGAACCAAGCAGCGATGTCGCCCATCTCGGTCGAGCCGTAGTTTTGCACAAGACGTAAGCCCGAGTGGTCCAGCACCTTGCGAAACAAGTCGGGGGAGAGCCGAGTGCCTGCACAATATGCAACGTCCACGTGGAGAGGTCTTGGTGGGATCTCCACGAGTGCTGTGTACGTGCCAGGCGTGCCGTAGAGAACCGTCAACTTTTGCTTGGGTTGTGCCAGAAGCCCCTGCAATGACTCGATAGAAGGCGCAAAGCACAGTTCGCTCTGTTCATCAAAGGCCGACGAGAACAACGTGTAGATGGCGTTGATCGAGAAGGCGTGCGAGATGGACGTTGCGCAGATGATACGAGCTGGGCGATCTGGGAACAGCTCTTGTTGCGTGGATTCGCCTTGCAGAAGCATGCTCTTCCACGAGCAGGCCACGACCTTCGGCTCACCAATACTGCCTGATGTGAGCATGCAGACGCAGCCATCGCTGACGGCGCGGTCGCTCAGCCAATGCGGAGTGATGGCTGTTCCATTAGGCAAATGATGATGCTCTTGAACGTCCACCGATTTCTTGCGATCGTCTGTAACGACCAGCTTTGTGATACCCGTCTGCTGCTGGATACGTTCCAGGAGCTCAATGCGGCTTCGACTGATGAGAGCGCACACAAGACGCAGCTCCATAGCGGCGAGTATGCACGCGACACTGGTGCGATTGTTGTCCACGATCATGATGACGGCCTCACGCTCTCGAAGCTTTGCCGAGTCGCGCAGCAGCTCCAGTCCTATCGGCAGCAGCGTCTTCCTCATGCCTCCAGTGAGGATCTGCGCCGACAGGTCGCAGGACGAAGGTGCCGGAGCAGCGTCCTCTGCTGGGAAGATCGCCAGGCGGCCGTTCTTGACGCCCAAGCGTGTCATTCTGCCTGGCTGTCCGTCGATTCGCCCATCAAATACAGGAAGGGTCTTCTATTAAGAGTACACATTAGCAAGACAAAACCGGGGTGCTCATTGTTGGTATTAGCTCGATTGGCTAGACGCCATGGCGCAATGGAGCGACTCAAGCGACTCGAGTGATGAGGAGCAGCAGACGAGCGTCGTGACGTCCATCGTGCCGTCCTCTGAAGAAGAAGAGAGTGATGGTGACAATGAAGAGGACGATACCGCGATGCCACAGCCAGTAGCGTACACAGAGGAGTCTTCCGACGCTTCGTCAGAGGAGGAAGCTGAACCAAAGGACGTGCAGCTGCAGGAGAACAGCTCAATCGATGACGGAGACAGCGATCAGGAGCAAAAGGCGGACATAAAGAGTGAGCAGCAACTGAAGCAGGAGAGCGAATCGGAAGACGAAGAAGCTGGCACTGCAGACCAAGAAGAGTCGTCGGATGACGATGACGACGAACCGCAGCAAATGATGCGCAAGACGATTGTGCAGCAGCACGAATCCAGTGAAGATGACAGTAGCAGTGAGGAACAAGCAATGAGTGTAGTGAAGAACGACGACATGTCCGAGACTACACATATCGCGAAGCTAAAGGAAGAAGACAGCTCAGAACAAGACGAGAGCAGCGATGATGAGCAGCAGAAGCCGAGTCTTAAGGCCGACGAGAGCACTGATGACAGCGAGAGCAGTGACGAAGATGAGCAAACAGTGACGACAGCAGAAGAGGATGAATCCTCGGATGAGTCTAGCGATGAAGAGATGCACGACCAGGCACCTGACGTGGCAGCTCAAGAGCGCGTTCAGGAGTCTGGCGACGAGGACGAAGAAATAATGTCGACTGCTATATCCACGACAAAGGAAGAGGTTGTAGAAGAGTCGCCTTCCGATGAGCTCGAATCCAGTAGCGAAGACAAGAAAGAATTGCCAGCTGTGAAGCGATATCTGCCGACGTGGAAAGCGGAGACTTCAAACATGAGTTACAGCTCCAGCGAAGATTCGTCCTCTGGTAACCAACACGCGAAATCGGAGCGGAAAACGCCCCAGATCGAGAATGATGGAGTTGGGAGCAGTGATGACGACGGCGATCTAGAAGCTGAGATGGAGGCTACTGTCAACGACTTTGTTGAGGAATCTCCTTTCGAAGAAGACGAAGAAGCTCAAAACAAGGCGAAGAACGATAAGTCAGCGTATAATATTGTGGATATCGTCATGGATGATGTTCCGGACGCATCCATTCATACTGCTCGAATGAGTCCACAAAACTTCGAAGAAGAGACGCGTTTACATGATGAAGAAGACAATGGTAAACCCCTGGTGGCTAATGCCTACGAAGCTCAAGATGCGTTATGGCTGCTCCACAATATTTTTACTCGAGTACCTGTACCTGAGCAAACTGGTATCAATCGTGGTGCACGTCCACGCGGCCCCCCAATTCAAGATCCTCTTACGCACGTTGACGAGTTCAAAAGGTTGGTAAGCCCAATGCCTTATGTATTTCGTGTTCACTCACATCTATTTATCTGTGATCCACCACTAGAAAGTTTCGATGGCCGCTACATGTGCGAAATTTACAGAGAACAAAGTTCGTATTCAGTTTTCCTGTCCGCATGGTAATAGATACTAACGCTGTCGTGTGCTCCTTGAATCATTAGCTTTACACAAGATCCCAGCGAGATTCTGTTGGATCACGATATCACTTTGAATGGGACACAACACCTAGAATTTCAAGAGCAGCGAACGAGCGCGTTCGCATCTCTCCCTCAACCCCTTATCCAAGCAGTGGCGCAATCAGTGCGTAAACTACCTCGAAAGAGAAAACGAACTGAAGATAGCGAAACAGTGAAAACCCCGATGACTGCGACGGGATTAAGCAATCTCGTACGAATCGGCAGCCGATTTAATGATCAGTTCATGCATTCGCTGCTGGCTGCGAACGCCGATGCTTTGCAAGGAACAGACGAAAGCTACCCTCAGCGATCGTGGTACGTATCAATGCTTTGAATTTCCAACTACATGGCATGTTCCTTACTCGTGTAATTTCCTGTAGGACTCCACTTCCAGGAACAAGAAAGCCGATTGCGAATTGGCGATTTGTTGTCGAGCATCTCCACAGAAAAAATCAAGAAACGACGGATCCACTCTGTCCAAAGCTACAACCAGCGTGAGTGTCTTTACTTTCAGTTTCTGTCAGCTTATAACTACGGTGACCTGATGGTTATGATATGTTACAGAACGCTACGTCGTATCCGAGATCGCTTGTCCAACCTTTACGGGCTATCTTGGCAACAGGAAGACAACGAGTTTCTTGACCGCCTCACCCAAAATGGGCATTAACAATTGTTGGCTCTCAGCGGTAGATTAACAATCCCAACAAGCAATAGAAGCATTAATTCTAGCAAAAACGCAGCCGTGTTCTTCGTTGGGTACAGATCTTTGCAACTTGCAAGCTAAGTCTTGAGTGCTTTCTTCTTCTTCTTATACTTGTCGAAGTAGGCTTGCACTTTCTGGTTGTAGTTCTTGTCGTGCTTTTGTTGGTTTGCGGTTTTGACGATCACTTGAAGCACATCTTCATCCTGCAACATATGGTCTTTGCCACAACGCTGAGGGTTGTACTTGGTGCTCGTTCCCCAAACAAGCGCGTAATTGAAGTTGTCCAGCATGTCCTTCGAAATCTGTATGGACAAACAACTGCTGAGCATCGATTCAGAATAACTCATCCCTTGGATACAACGAAACGCACCGACAGACAAGCCGCGCTGATGCTAACGCCTCTACGCTCTGATCCCAAAACCACTGGCTCCGCGAACAGAGGAGCTTCGCCGCGTCGCTTGGTGTACACACGTGTGAGACCCATGTAATCCCACATCTTGGCAAGCAGCGTGTCAAAGTTGAGCTGAATAGCAAGCAAGCAAACATAATTCAGTCATCTTGTAATAGTAGCACCCATAGCTAATCAGACTTCATGGGCTTACCGCAGGGCGATCACCATGCTCACAAGCGATGACAGTCGAGTGTGGCTTACGGGCGAGGCGATCCACATCTTCAATCGTGACGACATCAATCTTGTTGTAGACGTACAGGCACTTGATGTACTTGCGATTGCCTTCAATGACATCGATCAGGTCGTCCGTCGAGGCGTCTTCACGGAAAAGAACTTCGCAGTTGTGCATCTTGTACTCGTGAAGGATCTTGTACACGGTCTTGTACGGATCATCGCCAAGCTACAGCAAGCAACGCTTAAGTGAGACTCTCATGCTCACGGAAGAACCATTCGAAACGGTTACCTTGGTGAGGCGTACTGTGCTATTGAACGTAATTCCACCGCCACTCTTCTTGCGGAAGTAAATATCAGGCGGCTGACGATTGAGACGCAAGCCGACCGTCTCGAGTTCGTGCTCAAGAATCTCGCGATGGCGGTTGCCGGCTTCACGGCCAGCATCCAGAACCATCAAAATCATATCGGCCGACTTGGCTACGGCAATGACTTCGCGACCACGACCCTTGCCGTGAGCAGCGCCTTCAATGATACCAGGCAGATCCAAAAGCTACAGACGCAATAGACATTACTCAGCTGCTGCTGGGATTCTGCACGACAGAGAATGATGACGCACCTGAATGCGGACGTCGTTGTAGATAAGGTTACCAGGGATGCACGTCAAGGTCGTGAACTCCACAGCGCTCGTTTCCGATTCCGTCTCAGTCAACTGACTTAACATCGTGGATTTGCCGACACTGGGAAAGCCGATCAAAGCCACTCGACCATCGCCACTCTTGGCCACATCGAAGCCTGTTAGCAAAGTAAATGCCATGGCTAAGCGATGCAAGAACAGATAACCAATGGATAAAGAGCGAATTACCTTCGCCACCACCGCCGCTGGTCTTCTCGCCTTCGAGAAGCTATTAAACAAAGAGAGATCACCCGATCAATCAGATCCAATCCATGCTCTTCAGGCGGTAGAAGTGGTAGACACACACCTCAGTGCGAAGCTTAGCAAGCTTGGCCTTGAGATGACCAAGATGGCCCTCTGTGGCCTTGTTCTTCTGCGTCCTTTTCATCTCATCCTCTGATACGACAGAGCCATTCACCACCAGTGAATATTCAGAACACGACAAAGATCGTTACACAGCCATGCTTCTCGCCACTTGAAAGCGCGATACACAGCTGTGCATCCTCCACACTACTGAGGCGGAATGCAGCGGCCTGTGCACGTACCAATCTCTTTGATGCGATCAACGATCCCCATGATGCCTCGATCAAGCCCAGCGCCCCAAATGCGAACCGCGCAACTATACCGTGATACCGGTATTGACTACCGATTGGCCACCACTTGGGAAATGAATTGTGGAATTCAATTCATTGCACTACGCTCACACCTGTTCGCTATATGGCCAGGAATGTCTGGTGCTCGTTGTGGTGTTTTCCTAAATGACTAAGTTTTTAGTCGATAGTAGTTGCTAATAGTAGCATATTAGTAGTATAGTATAGTATCGTTTTGTTAACAACGGCACCAAACGCGGAGTAGAAGTAGAGTTTTTGGATGATTGTATTGGTCGCGTCTTTGCTAAGCTATACGTTCGGTGGGACATTGAGTGGGGTGTGCAATCTCTTATCCCACGAGGTGTTTTGTCATAATCGTGCTAATCATGGATGAGAGTTTCGTAGTACAAGTGGTCGTGGTGATGGTAATCATGGCTGAAAGTTTCGTAGTGATTGATGTTGGCTCTTGCTAGCTCCATATCGCTTGTTTATAGCCATGGTCATCTGTGTTGGCTCATTGTCCTACCTTACTGTGCATGAAATGTAGCTGTACGTATAGATTGGTGATTTGTGAATCTGAGTAGTTGCTTGTTCTTGGTTAACGCCAT